>VXAZ01001306.1:23308-108062 GCA_013399875.1 Gymnorhina tibicen | reverse complement strand
CATGGCCCCGGCGGCGGCCGCGGCCCGACCCCCGTAGCGCCGCTCCCGCTCGGAGCAGCTCCCGGCGCCGCTCGCACGGTAAGAGCCGCCGGCGCGGGGCGCGGGGGAACGGTGGCGCCGGGCAGGCCGCGGGGCCCGATCCGCTTCACGGCCGCGTTGCCCCGGCAATCCGTCCCCGGGGGCGGCGGGACCGCGTCGCGATGGTGCCGCGGCGGCCTTTGGCCTCCCGCGCTTCCTCCCTGCCCGGCGAACGTGTGACGGTGGCCGGGCCGGAGCTGCGGTGAGAGAAGGGAGAAAGGGGCGGCGGCCACGCCGATCTGCGCTCCCCGGGGCCGCGGGGGGTGGCGGGGAGATGGCAGCGCTGCGCCGGCGGCACAGCGGCCGGGGGCATCGGTGTTCGCCCCGGCGCTTGGCCTGGGTGCAGGCGGCAGACAAAGAGGTGCCCTGGCAGCGCCTTCCCCGCCTGCTGCCGGGGGCCGGCGGCCGGGCAGACCCCACCGGGACCGTGCTGGTGTTCTCCGGCCCGTCTCGCCGCAGGCTGACATCCTTCCCGGAGCGTGGGTGATGCGGATCGGGGGAAGGCCGGGCTGGCCCCTCAGAACAGTGGATCCCTCCCCGCCGTGCCCGGGACAAGTGGCACTGCTGCCGTCTCTCCATCTGGCCGAGCTGTGACCCGCTGACAGACCCCTGCCACCCCTCGGGGTGCTGCTTTGCCCGCTCCCGGACCTGGCAGCGTCCCTGTGCCGCTGCGGGTCAGGCTGGGCCATTGGCACAGATAGTCCATGATTCTGCTGTTGCCTGCGGGGAGCGGAAGCCTAGCAGCAGCCAGGCCTGCATTGATCTGTCGGAGCTTGCCTGCCAGACCGAGCCCACCCTGGCCAAGTCAGGATTATTAAAACGTGTAAACGTTTCCTTTATTTCTGCTCAGAACTCGACAAAACCATATAGAAAGAGACTGGAGTGAAATGCTGGTAATGGAGAGTGTCCAGGACAGGTGTTGTAAGGAACAGAGATGAGAGGTACCTAGTCTTAAAAGTGGTTAGGAATATTCATGGCAATGGAGGAAGGATAGCTGTTGGAATTTGATGGTATTTCCAGAAGCTGTGTTTGCTCCCACAGAGCTGGGAGGGGAGGTCTTATAAGTGGATAAGCACACAGAACATTTATTTTGGTCTATGCCAGCACTGAAGCTGATAGATCCTGCCCATTGTAAACTGCAGCTGAAATTAACATCCCCAAGACAGGCTCGATGACAAGCTGAACCTCATGGTTAGGGCTTCTGGTTGATCCAAGTGCTTTTAGAACTGTTGACCAAGCTCTGCTGATGGGGAATTTAAAATAAACTGTCTGACCTTCCTATTCTGAAAGATACTTGAACCAGCAGCTGAAGAACTCTAATGCTGCAGTAGATTAAAATTACCACTTAAAGCTGCAAAATAACAGCATTTCTCTGCATGCATGTGGCAGTTCTTGCCCCCCAGAGCAGCAGTGTCATCATCCACAGTACTGATTCCTGGAAACCAGTTGTTACATGTGGAGGTTATGAGATTTGGGCAGGCACAAGTAGATCACTGATGGCTCTCACTCTGCTGCATAGTAAGCCTTACATGTCAAAAAGAAAAGGAACCTGAGCTGTGTACTGTATGTGCTTTGCTTAGCAAGGATGTAGCCTTCCCTGTAGGAGACAGGGAAGGGAATCCTCAAGCAAGATTCCTATTTTAGAATTTTTCCTGTACTTATTGTAACAAGAAGCCATTTTGTTTCCATTAGTGACAGATGGTAACCTTCCTAAATCCCTATTATGAATAGGTTTTTTTATTCTTTCTGATCTACTGTTCAAAATACAGCTCAGGGTTTTCTCCATTTTGGGTAATGCTTACTGTGCTTGTGAGTTGTATCATCCCACTGCCACCGTAAATTACTGCAGGAAAAAGGAAGCACAGCAGTGACAGAAAGAAGAACAGCATGAGCCAGTGTGCTCACCCTCCCAGAAGGTGGAATGAGCCACTTGTGGGATAATTGTGCACTCACAGATTGCACACTGCAGGGTACTAGAACGGCTCTAAAGGAGAAGTTGGTAGCTGCTGATCCTTTGCTTCTGTAGTTGAAAGACTGGGTGTAGGTAGGTGAAATGGCATGGTAGAACAGCAGAGCAACTGGCATCAGAACGAGCCTGACTGTGGAAATGCTTTCCTTTCTCTTGCTGTTCTGTACAGGTTTAATGCCTTTGCATTCTATGGCTTTGCCTCCTCTGCATTGGCTAATAATGACCTTAAAGAAAGTAACAAAGGGAGAAAAACATCAAAATCCCTAGTCTTGCACATGGTGAGGTTTCCAGTCTCTTGAGAGTCTGTGGCCAGCTGCCTTTTTCTAGTAAGGATAAGGTGCTGATGAGACTGCAGACCTGCACCAGGAAACTACATAAAATGGTTGTGTGAATAACACTGAAAGGGAATAATGCTGCTGGGAGACTGTAATGGATTATGCTAGGGAACAGTCCTGAAATCATGCCATGCAGTTTTCTTTGAGAAAGAAGTATTACCAAGGATGCTCTGAATGTGGCACAGCGTGTTCTAGTGACTGCTGCAGTGGTGCTGATGTGAAACCCCACATTCAGCTCAGCATGACTGAACTCTTTGGCAAAGCTTCGGATGGCTGGAATGGTGAAGGAGCGAAGTGTAAGTGCAGAGCCCTTTTGCCACTAAGTCTTTCCATCTAGTATTTTACTTAGCTCATTTGCACAGGAGCTTGTAAGACTTCTGCTGAAGAGAATGCCATGCTGCTGCCCAAACTATCAAAATAAAATATCCTGTCTTGCTGCCGGTTGGTGTTTTGTTGTTTCTTGGGTTTTTTTAAGAAAAAAGGTGAATTTAAATGCTTAGAACTACTATTTTGTGATACGTACTAGCAGTGTCATAGCTGATGCAGGTGGCAGTCTGAGGTTTGGCGTGGGTCCTAGCAAATATTACAGGTGTTCTAAACCACACGAAACATCCGTATCAGCATTGAAAAATATTATTTTGCGTATCAGTAGTAAAGTTCATGATACACAAAATACAGCAGTTGGACATACTAAACATTTTCAGCAAACTTACCAAAGGTGTACATTTTTGATAAGTGTGCAACAGTATGTTTGACAGAGTGTAGTAATACTTGCCATATCCTTTATCTCTTGAAAAATTTAAGGCTGTAGGGTGAACAAGGAGAGAGGAATGATAGTGACTGCTGGGGAGAACAATGCAGCAAGTATCCAAAGGCTTGTTGGTTTGAGACTGCTGACAGAATTATCATTGTGCTGTAGTACGTGTAACATTAGTTCCTCAGACTTTGGAGGAGAGGGACTGGCCAGCTGCAGTCAAATGTACAAAAACATGGTTCAAGCCTTGGGCAAAACCCACCACGATAAGAACAGCCCAGTCTTACTGGGCTACCTTATCGTTAGCACAGCAAACTGAAGATCCATGATTTTTCACATACCTTGTAGCCTTCCCTTTTCTGAAATGACTTAGCATCTGCCATCCCACTGAAGAAGGGAATTGCTGCCAATGCCAAAGGAGATTTGGAATTTGTCATTGGTTAGCTTCAGTATTCTGAACTTGAAAAACCAGTAAAGGAACAGTAAAACAGGAAAATTTAGTTATCAGTTTAAGTGTAAGATTTGTGGGTCTTTTACTGGAGCAAAAGCAGTATCAGCAATTTAATTAGATGAATTATTTAGGTAACTGGGAGTATTTTGTTTAAATAAATTTGCTGATTGTACTGAAAGAGGAGAGTGTGTTTATCTGAAACACTCCCGAAATCATATAGGCATGAACAAGTAAAAGTGGGCTGTAGTGCTTTAACATAGATAGGAGTAGTGAAAGAGTTCCAGCAAAAATAATTACAGCTAATCAGCTCAACTGTATGTTTTTAGTAGCTCACTGTAGCCACAATGGCAACGTCATCTGAAGAAGTGTTGCTGATAGTGAAGAAGGTGCGTCAGAAGAAGCAGGATGGAGCTCTGTACCTGATGGCTGAACGCATTGCGTGGGCACCCGAGGGCAAGGACCGCTTCACTGTCAGCCACATGTATGCAGACATCAAATGTGAGTGCACGCTGCTCCTGCCGCAGTCAGCAGTATTGCCCTGGATATGTAAATATAACACAAAGCTCACGTGCCATGTAATGCTGGGTATAGCTAAGTGAGGAAGGTTGCAAAGGTGTGGAGCTCTGGCCAGGCTACTCTGTAGCAGCAGAGATCAGGACTGTGGTGAACTATCACCAGCTTAAGGATGCTACCACAGAACTTCTGTAGTCTTCAGAAGTTTAACTTACACTGCATTTACGATTAACTTTGATGAACTTCTGCAATAAATTGAACAGAAAAATAATTTACGCCATATGCTTGTAGAGGGAAGGGTGGGAGGAGGATCGAGGACGGGTATAGGATTTTCAGTCTAACACAGAAACTATCTGGCGTATCATCTGTTTTACTCAGTATCTAAAGCTGTTTCAATTTTCATATAAAATGAACTCTGTTTTATTTTCATCCAACAGACCATAGCTTCAGAAGTGTCAGCTTCTGTAGTTTGGCCTAGCTGGTTACATTCCGAATAAGCATTTGCTGTTGTAACAGCAGAGTACTTGCAAGTCAAAACTAAACAGTAAATGTCTATAGCATGCTGCCTTTCTGGCTCCAATTAGTGCTCATATTTCATGTGCTGTAGTGCCAAAGAAGGAATAAAAAGTAAGTTGTGTGTGTCACTTGGTAATGGTTTAGTGATTATTGCTGTTTAAAGTCACATACAAGCACTGCAGCGTGATCAAAAATGTATGATGAATCAGAACTAAGATGCTCTTTTCTTAAGTAGGAATGTGATAAGAAGTTTAAAAGCCCTGTTCACCTATAATAATCAACTTTGTGAAGGTTTTATTTAGCTATTAACTTACACTTAAGCAGCTTGTCTTTTAAATATGTACATGTATAGGCATTGAAGTATTTTTAACTTAGATGAAAAATGCGCTTTTTGTCATCTGAAATAAAAAAATGCTGACATGTATTTGTAAATTTGTAATAGAGAAGGTGATTTAGCGTTGACATCTGTTTCCTGTCTCCCACTTGCACTGGAGAAAGGGCTGATATTAAAAGTTAGGTTAGTGCCATTTGCAGTCCTTCACTGAAGTCACTATAGCACAACAGTCCACAAGTATAGCTGTCCCAGCCTCTGCTCCCTCTGGTTATGAGAATGGAAGCAGGAATTAGTTCTTTCTTATGAGTCATGAGGGTGTAGTAGTACCTTGGAGGCCTTGGTGAATGAATTGGGGAGCAGTAGTGGCTAACTGCACTTCACTCACCACTGGAAACTGGGATCCAGATGTGCTATTGCCCACCCTGCCTCTGCTTTCCTACTACTGTCTTTCCATGGGAGCTGGGCCAGCTGGAAAAAACAAAAGGGGTGGCTTTTCAGTGGGTCAGTTCCTTGGTTCAGCTTGCTGCACAAACACTAGCAATCATACAAGAAATGCAGCAGGAAGAAGCGGAAAGGGGGAATGAGGTCATCTTTCAGCAGCAGCCTGGATTGGTTCCAGGTTAAAATGTCCAGGTGATGACAACCTCATTTGCAGCAGTTTTCTAATGGATGCTGTGGGGAATGCAAAGATGAATCAGGACTCCTGAGCAGGAGCTGAAAGATATTGAGCAACAGGCTGCTACTGTGTCTTGTATTTTAGAGTGAACAAGGTGCAGGGTTCAAATTAATTCAAGGGGAAGACTGACTGTTCCACTTTCATGGCTGCAATTCACACACAGGATAATGGTATTTAATTGGATGATGAGGATAACTGCTTATAAGCAAATACTCTAGGGAAGACAGTTTCTTGTATAAGCTTACTGTCTGTCTCTCTGCAATCTAGGCCAGAAAATCAGTCCAGAAGGTAAAGCTAAAATTCAGCTGCAGCTGGTATTGCATGCAGGGGACACAACCAATTTCCACTTCTCCAATGAAAGCACAGCAGTGAAGGAACGAGATGCGGTCAAGGATCTTCTTCAACAACTGTTGCCCAAGTTCAAAAGGAAAGCTAATAAAGAACTTGAGGAGAAGAACAGGTAAAGGGAAAGGGAGCCTAAAAGTTTGTTGTGTTTTTTTCTTCTAATTGTTAGTTAACTATCGTGTATTTCTGTTAACAGTTGTTATTTCAACATCATGAATGATACAGCATTTGTTTCCCTAGTAAAAATCTCCCTGCTTTCAATTTCAAGGCAGTTCCTTGAGACTTGCGTAACTGTCACATGTTGAGACTACACTTGTGTGCTTAGTGACACGTTCTTGAGGTGTAAAGGCAGCCAGTCTGGCTGCCACCCGGTCTTCCTTATCCATAGCTACGAGAAGAGAGCACCCAACTGGCAGTCTGTCTCTTTAGTCTTCTTAAATGTATATCAGTTAGAAAAGCTGCTTGAAAGATTTTTTTTTTTCCTTTTCCAAAAATTTTGTGGAGCCTGGTGATTTTTTTTCCTCCCCATAAAACCTCTTCCCCCTCAAATCAAGATTACTAAATTGTTAGGTATTTTCATGCATCTCACTTGAGATGCTGCAGTTTGTTATTTGGCATACAGGATGTTTATTCTAAGAAATGTTTTGGGAAAATGTTGAGGACCTAAGTCCTTTTCCCAAATGAGCTCTTGAGATACATTTCCGTTCTTTAAAATGTTTGTATTAAACCACTCCCTGTGGCCACAGAGCTCCCTTCTCTGCATCTCCCCCAGTGAGTTTCACTTCATTCTAGTGTCTGCTCTGAATCCTGTGTCTACTGGCTTCCATTTCCAAAGACTGTTCTAGCTTTGAACATAGCTAAGTTAAAGCTAGATTTTTCAAAACATGAGAGCATTGCCTCATGGGACAGATTGGATCTTAACAAGGAGAATTCCCAGCAGAAGGGCAAGAGCCCTTGTGCAGGAGCTGTAACACAATGAGGATTAACTGGTTCCAGTACTGCAGCAACCACTAGGGTCTGCAGCAGTGCAGCCTGCTTTGGCACTGTTCCCATACTCGTTTCTTTATGCTATGTGCCTTATTTCTGACAGTATTGGTGCTGAGAACACGAGCAGCCTTAGCTCTGAATCTTTGCCTCCTTAAGTGGAGTTTTACAGCATCACACCGTGCAGTATCAGGAGCTTTTCTAGTTCCTGAAAAGCCAGAATATCTGCACATACTCAGCCATAGTGTGTTCTCTTGATTAGAAGTCCAAGTCTAGTGATGGGGCTTCATTAGCTTAATTGCAACAGATAAGGCAAAAAAGATTCAGCCCGTTGTGGAAGGGTCCCCATAGCACTTTCTCCATGTATTGATATGTGGGAGTTGGGTATGTACCAAAATTCCAAGCTTTAATGAAATAACCAGAATAACAGACTGCTTTCTGCTGCACTAATTTGTAAGAATTGCCACTAATCCGTACTTGTGACAATAAGAAAAACTAGAGAAACCCTGGTGGTTAAAACATAATAGGGATATCCTGCCACAAAGCTTTCATTTTCACGTCATCCTACTTCGTCCTTAGAGCAGCTAAAGACTTTCACTTTGTCCAGATTGCAGTTTATCCATGTTCTTCCCTAGACCATGTACTATGTATCCGTAAGATTCCCAATTTTTTTTGTTGTTTACAATTGATCAAGATGCTGAGGTACATGCTAAAGATTGGTGGGGTTATTGGCAGATTGTGAACACACATGCACGTTTCCCTGAAAATAGCCCAGTGGGTTTCTAATAAGGTACACAGCTGTAAAAACAGCTGCTTAAACATGAGTGAAGATTCAGGTGCGTAGTCTTTGCGTTTTGGGTAGTAAGGGTGATAACTTCTGCAAACATTGCTCCCTGGTGGAAGCAGTGACATGGAATGTGTCTCACACTTGTGATTAAGTAATGAAGATCCTACTGTCACCACAGAAACATAAATGAACAACCGTCTCAGGGTACTGTGTTTTAAGGGATCTTATCCCATCGGTATTTTGTGATCTATATTCTTGCACTAGAATAGAGATCCGTAGCTACTGAATTTTAAGATCTTTAACCAAGAATTGGACAGTGCTGAAATCTCCTTTATTTCTCCCCCATCGTACTTCAGTTATGGAACAGCAAGAAAAGTCCTTGTGCTTTTACAGTTCAGGAGATTCTAGTCCTGGTGTGCGAAGACACAAAAGCACCACAGAACATTTTAGGACACGACATGAATCCCATGTTAACTTTTTCTTAGGCATTACTGTTTTCTAACATTCAGTGTTAACATCCATTTCTTAAGTCTTTTCAGACAAACAGTGCTATTGACATTGGTTGTTTACACAGTCTTGTTAAGAAATGCACAGCATTTTGAAAGAAAAGTTGGTTTCTGTTCCTTTTGTGAACTCGTGTTAGTTGTAGAAATACTAGTGATTTATTCTGCAGTGTTTCAATTCTATTCAATACGTTCTTTTACCAGAATGCTGCAAGAAGATCCTGTTTTGTTTCAGCTCTATAAAGACCTTGTTGTGAGCCAAGTAATCAGTGCTGAAGAATTCTGGGCCAACCGTTTAAGCCTGAATGCAGGGGATAATTCTGCAGCACCTAGTAAGCAGGATGTGGGCATCTCTGCAGCATTCCTGGTACGTTGAACCTCTAACTTACAGGATTTTAGAGCAAACAAATTGGGGAAAGTGAGAGTTCTGCTCATACACTTTATTCCCATATACATGAATGTTGTACTTTCCTGGTTCCTTAACATTTCTCCACTATTCCAAGTGTAAAGGAGAAAAAAAAAAAGTTTCCTGCTAATCTGCAACCTCAACATTTTGTCAGTTTAAGATGCCCAGTTTGAACTTTAAATTGCCAGTAGGCAGATGATGTTTGTACTGCTGCTCTGCCTCCTGTAAAACAGGAGTGATGTGAATACATGGTCACTAGATTAGACTGTATTAGATTAATAAATTAAAGATCATATCTGTGGCAGCATTGACATGCATAAATGAACTTTTCCACCTAAGGGTTTTATTCCTTCCCAGTTTTTTAAACCAATACATGCTTTCAGCTGCTTGAAGAACAACTTGTATATATCTGAAACCTCCATTTTCTCTCGCTTTTTCTCTAACTTTTCAGTTATTTTACCCATTTATAGAAACCATGCTTCAGTAATTTCAGTGCAGTCTAAAAGTAATCTAGGAACAACTTCAGATTCCTCACACAGAGACATGTTTCTACTTCTGCAATAAAATTCACAGATAGGACTCTTTAAATGGAATCCCACTTCCACCTTTGTAATGACTGTGCATATAGTGGGTTTGGGAGAGAAAGAGGAGGTAGGAATTGTTTTAATTTAGCTGCTGTAAAACCACTTGGTTTTTTCCCCCCCTTGGAAATACCTGAATCAGTTGCCAAACAAATTTGACTGCTGATTTCCTGTCTCCCATTATTCTTACACATTAACATTAAAAAAAGGAATCACAATGAAAAGTAAACCCACCAAACCTTCAAAACTGAAGCGTTCTTAAAATAACTGGTTATGTTTGTGTCCTCTGCATTTGTGAAGAAGAAACCTTCAGATATTTGTGTGTCCTAATTCAAGTTAAACCTGACTGGCTCTGCTGAGAATGAGTGTTTCCCTAGGAATAAGATGGTACAAAAGCTAGACTTGAGGTACACAGGAAAAGGAGGAAAAGGCAGCAGCCTGTGCAATCATATACTTTTCCTGTTTCTGAGAGCTGGACGGAGGACTCGCCTCCTCCAGAGCTTCCTAAAGAGATCACTGAGTTTTAAGTTCAGAGTTCTTCTAAGGCTAACACTTTAAATTCAATGTTACTTATCAATTATACTAAAATGTTTTTAGTGTATAAGGGAATAAGGTCTAAGAGCCATAAATTGTTTTCTGTCACTTCATTGCAGCCATTGATTATTCACTAGCTGAACTGTTGAGTGAACAATAAAACACGAGGCATATACAGTACGCTTACCTATTTTTACTTTGACACAAGGATAAGCATAAATTAATTAAGCATAAATAAATTAAACATATCTTGTTTTGACCAATGGAGTGCTCTCTGCTTTCTAAAGCCTGCAGTCTGCTTGTTGAATTGTCCCTTAAGTGGCAGGTATAATAAAGTAATTCATGTTTGCACTTTCATTTCTCATTCTGAAATACCTGTGTACGATCAAATATGCTATGGATTACTGGAGGAAGAAGATTATTTTACCTGCAGCAGACCTTGCTTGCAAGATGCCAGTTCTTTTCCTTCTCCAGTTAGAGAAAGCATCCAGACATGATTGTTCTTTCCCCTGTGTGCTTTTCCTTAGGCTGATGTACGGCCTCAGACAGACGGCTGCAACGGGCTGAGGTACAACTTGACTTCGGATATTATTGAATCCATATTTCGGACATACCCTGCAGGTAAGAGCAGTGTTTTACATACCAAACACATCCATTTAAGACTGGTCTTTTTACTGTTCTACTATAGAAAGTAAGATGTTAGTCTGAGCCTGAAAGTGTAAGGGATCATATCTTCCAGTCTTCTTGATAATTTTCCCTGCCTCATTAGAAGGATGGGAAGAAGCATATTCATATGTTTCATAAAGGCATAAAAACATGCTTTTGAAATGAAAACTTGATTTTATTAAGTGAAAACATTTAAACTTGTGTTGACTTTTTGTTTTTTAAATTGTGAGTAAATGTATGATGATTCCCATGATAGTCTCCTACTCAGTGTTCCAATTAAGTGTTATTTTTCATGAAATCACCTTTGGGAGGGAAAGAACCTGGTTTCCATCATTTTCCCCTGCACTATAATGAACATTGATTCATTTTGGCCCCTAGTGTGGGGGCAGTTCCAGAGTGTTCAGGCCACTGTTATATGCACTTTTCAAAGCTTTACAGGCATAAATGAGTACCTGTTTGCTCATGCTTAATACTGCAGTCCCTTCCATTTAATGGGAATGAATGGAGGCAGCCAGAAAGCAAGGAAGCCAGCAAGGAAACGTTGACATGAAATACCATGTTAAGATTTGTGGAACAGTTTGTAATTGTTCTGGGTTTTGTTCACAGTAAAAATGAAATATGCAGAGAATGTTCCACATAACATGACCGAGAGGGAATTCTGGACACGATTTTTTCAGTCTCATTATTTTCATCGGGACAGGCTCAATACAGGCTCAAAAGACCTCTTTGCAGAATGTGCCAAACTGGATGAGAAAGGTAAGCTGGTTGTTTCTGAAAGCTACAGATGGTCATGGAAAGTTAGCTACAGCTTTGCCATTTTGAGCATGTTTCACAGGGAGAGCATTTCTTGGAACAAATTAGCCTTTGGAAAGTGGCAGCACTAGAAAGAAGCTTTTACTACAAATTCCATAATATGCCATCAATTACTATGGAATAATTTTGCGTACATAATAGGTTTTGTTTTGTGATATGTGCACTGTTCACAACAGGTACAGCTTTTGTTATAGATGGGGTTTTAGTAAATGGGATCCCTATTGGTCCAGATTGTCCAGAGGAGTTGCCATCCCTGTTCTCTGTCAGTCTTTTTAATCTGAAATTCTGAAGTATTATCTGACTGAAGTTTTTTATGACATCTTGAGATAGGTTTGTAATGATACAGAAATGTGGGCAGTTGGGATCACTTACCACCATTCCGTAATACGTGTTCTGGCTAATGAAAGCATTCTATTAGGAATGCAAAACCCTTCACAAGTCAGGGCTATCACCAGATATAAACTATCATACTACCCAGGCAGGGCAGCAAAACAGTGCCAAAATTAGAAGAAGCACAATTGAGGCTTCCCAGTTCCCACTAATATAAGTGCATCTCAATTTATTTTTTTAATCAGTGTTCAGTGATGTGTAGAAGTTGGTGAAAACTGGGCTAATTAGTAGGAAGATGTTGTAGAGTAACTTCCCACATTTATTGCTTATTTTAAATGGAACTTTAAAAAGGATTTAAAGTTTTAGTCCCAGTGTTATTTGGGCCTGTGCAGAACCTTTGTCTTTTAAAGATTAAATATAACCTAATGATCCCACAGTTATTCTATTTGTTTAGATACAGTTTTTCATGGTTTTTTTTTTTCCTTTGTTTCACACAGGGTTAAAAGCAATGGTGTCTCAAGGAGTGAAAAACCCCCTGATAGATTTAACAGCTTTGGAAGATAAAACATTAGATGAAGTAAGTACTTGGGGAAAAAAAAAAAAAGAAAACAAACAAAAAAAATCCAAAAGAAAACCATACCCCTTCCTTAGTTTCATTTAAAGATTAAGTGGATCCTTCTTTTAAAATCACTACAAATGGTAATTCTAAACCAAATCCCTCACTGGGCAGTAGCAGTGGTTGGGTACTCAGCATTCCTACTGTTGTGTGTGCGAAGGGAAATGGAGACTGTGCCCATGGACCTGTGTGCCTCACATCGACCTTGGTGTGCAGGGTGTAAATGCAGGACTTGCCTTTTCTAAAGAATTACTCTTTCATTTGGCTTTTTTGTCTAAACTGGACTCTTTGTCACAGAGTCTAAAAGGTAGGGAAAAAACAATGTACAGAAGAGTAGCACAAAACAGGAAAAGGTCTTTGATTTGTTCTTACTTTGAACATTGCTACTTGATTTGGCCTAACTGAAGGACACTTTATACAGTTTCCTTTTTTTGGCTTTAAATACCTTTCTTTGCTAAAATTATGACTAACTTGAACTATTACCTGCCTCCAAGTACAAGTTAAAACAATTGATACAATGGTGTACCATAATGTGAAGTAACTTAGAGATGTGTTTTTCTGCAGTTGATTTAACTGAAAGTGTTGAATTGTAACTAATAATGAAGCTGCATTTCTAAGTTTTTCGGTGGGGCTTTTTTGGGGTTTCTTTTTTAATTTTCTTTTTGTGGGAGTTTTTCAAAGCTAGCAGTCTGAAACTGGACCATGAGTTTAGGATAGGTGTGTTTGAAGTGCTCTGCAAACTGCCCTGGTTTGCTTTTGAGGCTGGTTAACAGCAAGCATGAAACTGCCCGTGGGGTAAAGTGAGTTGCCTTCAGCCACCTGGCAAGTGGGGAACTCTGCCAACATTAAGGCTTGAGGTTTTGTGAATTTTCTAGTGGTATCACATCCTCCTGACAGGTGTCATTTAGCCTGTGGGCTGCTGGTGTCCCACTAGATTTTAAAAAGAGGCCAGTAAAACAACTGCTATCTCTTCCTTGCCATCCATGCCTGTGTTTTGCACAGGTGATCTATAGGGTTTTTTTAAGCTAGTTCTGGTTTTACTTAAATCATGGTGTTAAAAAATTACTTGTGTAAGACTTGCTACCTTCTCTCTGACACCTCTAAATTTCCAAATGTTAGCAGAATAAAATAGTCACTGGAGATTTTTCAAAGTACTTAAGGTGATGGTGGCGCAAAGGTAGGAAAATGCTGCTCTGGATGATGATGCAGAGGAGGTGGCTTCCTGACTGAAGGGAAAACAGAATTGTCCTGCTGCTCTGGGGGCAGGAGGGAATTAATGTTGTTTTCTTTGCAGGGCTATGGCGTTGCTTCTGTGGCCTCTACATCAAATGTCTCCAAGTCTGCTAGAGAAAGTAGCAATGCTGCCATCATAAAACGCTTTAATCATCATAGTGCCATGGTCCTTGCAGCTGGCCTCAGGAAACAGTAAGTTTCAGTGTTGTGTAAAAGCTTTTTGCAGTAAATTATAAAGAATTTCCAAAACAAAAACACATTTTCAGTTATTCATCCAACCTTTTCTTTTAATTTTTTATGAATGAATTATTTTTGCTCTAGAAATGAAAATACCTTTAGGTTCCATTTTACTTTATAGAAGTTTTTCAGAGCTGTTTGAAATGATGACTTATTTTTAGCTGAGTTATCATATAAAGCAGATTAAAAAGGAAATAATGTTTCTGCCTTAGATCTCTAGCCCAGGTGAAGGCTGCAGAAGTAGTGTTCTGTGTTCTGGTGAGGTCTGGTGCAGGGAGTTGCTATTTCCTGCCTTCCAGGAGCAGGTCTGGCTGGGGCAACCTGCAGTGTGGCATAGGTGGATCAGGTGAAAGACTCCTCAGGTACAGTACCCTGCCCCTGACCAAAAACATGTGTCAGGTCAGCTGCTCTACAACTGCTTTATGGACAACCAGCAAGGATTACTACTCTACCCAAATCCTACAGACCTCAACTGGGAGAGATCTTAGTTAATACTTCCTTCTGTTTAGCTGCGCTCCCTCACATTGTTCTTCTGTTTTGCACAAATTGAACACCGCACCTTAAGCAATCTCTTCTGGGCAGTGTGTGTTTCTGTTTCTCAGTTCAGAAAGGGACAACAGGATAGCTCTCCTGGAACAGTTGTATTTCAGGGCTCCCAGAGCTCTGCTAATACCTGGTTGTGTAACTGTGTATACAAAGTGTTTCTAATTTAACCATGATTTTGCTGTGTCCCACATGCACTGTTGGCATGCTGCTATTTCTGAAGAGAGGGACAAGCACCTTCCCCTGCTGTTGAATTTCCCCCATAATAAACAGGGTTAATGTGAGGAGTTGGTTCCTTCTGTCTACATCAACTGCTAGAAATTAAGACATAAGGGGGAAAACAAGTATGTGAACGTGCATATAAAGTCTTTGAAACAGATGTATTTACTTTGTCTCTAGCTTGTATCTTAAGTTTCCTGTGAGGTGAATTCTTAATGCTGTTTCTCTATTTTAAGAGAAGCACAAAATGACCATTACAGTGAGACCAGCAGTACGGATGGAAACTCCAGGGATTCAGATTTCTTTCAGCCACCACTGAAAAAGGTATAAAGTTAGCTGATGTGATTCTGATTGAATGGAACTGGAAGCTCTGTCTCAAAAAGTTGCTGAAAGTTCCTTACTTGTTTTATGACACATCTGCAGTGAAACTTCTAGCCTTGTTTAGAAGTATATAGAATAACAACCTGACAGTCTATAAGAAGCCTTGTACCTCTGTTAGTAAAAACAAATAGATTACACACTGAAATGTTGTGCTGTTTATCTCTTCAGTAGTGCCCAATGAAAGTGAAAAATTGTAAGATGCTTCAGATTGGACCCAGAAATCTGGTTCTTTCCATTTGCTGCAGTTCTAGTTTTGGCCCCCTTCCTTTTGTTTTTCTTTCAAATGCCTGAAAACTTCTAGAGAACATCTATCAGAAAAGGATATTGGTGTTCGAGCACCAATATTAACCTGTCAAGTGTGTTATTTGCAGAGGGAATGATGAAACTGGCACATGACAGCCTTCATCTTAGTCAGAAGCTGAAGTGAGATTGAACTGAAAGTCTAGTGATACCTGGTGCAATGAAATACAGGGCAACAGCCTGGTCTAGTCTAACCAGAGCAGCTCACAGAAGTGGAAGAGAGTACTGTAATTACTGTAAAACTGAATTGAATACTCTTCCTGGCATTGACAGCCTAAACAGAAAATGTCAGAGGGACTCAAAACTTTGCTGTATTGTGAGAAAATCTTGTAGAATATGTGTTGTTAAATATTGGGATAGTCTTTGACTTTCCCCGAAAGCTGCAAGTTTTATTGAGCAGAAAATGATATAGTAAGACTAGAAGAAATGTGATGAAAAGGGGAGTGAAAGAGCAGCAGGAGAATAGGAGACTTCAAAAATAGTTTTGTCATTGTACAAAGTCTGATATCACTGTGCTGTTACCTCTCACTGCTAATACTCCACAGCTCTGCTGTCACCAGTTAGCTTGGGGTAATTACTTTAGTTTTAGTCTTAGACTCTTGTACACCAGCTATTAAATCATTACTTATTCTGCTCATCTGGAGTTAGATGGACATAAATAGAGGGCACAAATGATTATTTATGTACAGCAGAACACTTTTTGAAAGTGGCAGGGACTGCCAAGTTTTAGCCAGAATCTGGAGGAAAAGTGATGGTGCCAAGACTTCCAAATGGCCCATCCTGAACAACGTTGGGCATCACTCCCTCTGGAGGGTAGGCATGAGTCATTCCATACCTGGGTTTTCTTTAAGGTTTTAGTAACCCTTCAGCTCAGACTCGGTGAACCAGAAAAAGCACTGGATGTATGGAATTGTGCCTTCATAAGTAACGTGTACCATTATTTGGCTCCTTTTAGGTAAAACTGCAGGAGGCCATTGAATACGAAGATTTATCAAAGAATAATAGCGTTAAAACTATTGCACTAAACTTAAAGAAGTCTGATAGGTAAGTTAAAATAATGCACAGCTTTTTCAGCAGAGCCAGTTTATCAAGGGTTTCATCACAGCCCACACGGGACCAGCTGATTTAGTCCCTACTGTGCCACACTCAGGTGTGTTACAACTAAGTTTCAAAATCTAGTATGAGATTTTATGTAAACCAATTTCCAAGTAATTCCCTCTTAAATTTGTATTTTTATTTCTCAGAGTGGTTGGGGTAGGAAGGGACATCTGGAGATCATCTAGTCCAATGCCCTTGCTAAACTCCATCTTGCTTTTCAGAGAGTTGAGTGTCTGTAAGCCTGTCTGAATGACCTTGACATGTAATTTCTGTGAAAGCCTAACAGACCACAGTTCAGCACTTGAAAAATGTGTTACATATGAAAATATACACAATTCCAAGAAAAATCCGCTCCCAAGCAAAAAAGTGCAATTGGGATAGTTTGGACTGCTCACTAGTCTAGGATGTTTCTAGTAGTAGTCCTCTTGTTTTCTAGACTTTTGAGTTTGGGAAGCACAGATGTAACTTCAGAAAAGGAGCGATACTACCAGAAAGAGAACAGTTCCACACGTGCACCTAACTTCATTTAGCTTAGTTGCAGTTGAAAGTGATGTGACTTGCTCCATTTTAGTGATATTTCCAGAATTTGGTGGTAGGGGTAACTTTTCATTGGCAAAATTATGATCACAGATTCAGCAACAGAAGCTCTTATTTTACTGCTATATCATCCCTAAGCCAACCTCTTCCCATGTGGCAATATATTGTACTCTGTCAATAAATAAAGTAGTGTTAACAGTTGCAAAGCATCTAAAATTAGAAACATTTGAAGAACTGTCCAGGATTTTGCTCTCTTCCTTTTACCAACACTCTTACTAATAACACTTTTCCCTTTTCTCACCTCACAGGTATTACCATGGTCCAACTCCAATTCAATCACAGCAATATGCAACCAGTCAGGATATAATTAATTCATTTCATAGTATTAGACAAGAAATGGAAGCATATGTACCCAAACTAACTCAGGTATGGAAGAATATTTTTTAAATGTCCCTCTTAATCTTAGCTTAGCATCTTGCTTTCTTTACAGTTTTGTATGTAATGTCTACTGGAGTTGCAGTTTTTCATGGTAAATTATCTCCACTTTCTGTTAACTGATTTATTTTACAGGTTTAGGTGGTACCTTTTGAGCTGTTATGTTTAAAATCTACACAATAGGAAGGTGAGCCGCTGCTCAGTTATATTCTTCTGTTCCTGCTTTCTTTTGAGGAAATGGTAAAGATATAAGGCAGTAAAGCAGGACAGTCCTGCACGGGCCAGTGTACTGATCCCACCCTCAGAATTTTAGGAGGTCACAGTGAGCAGGTTTTTGACTGAAGTGGTGTTTTGCTCTGAAATGCGCTGGGACTGTGAGTCTGCTGTGGGCTGCACAGAAGCTCTGTGCTGGCACCTGGAGGGCAGCAGAGCCCTGTGGCCAATGTCCCCAGCCAGTATCTGAACTTCTCTGTTTGTAAACCTAGTTTGGCCCTAAGTAAAGCAGCCACGACTGTGCTACACTTCTGCATAGTAATTCTCTTACTTCAGAGTAAGTGCACAGACAGTTCAAGGTCTAGGTAAAGAAAAGGGTTGTTTTTCCTTAATTAATTGGAGAGTTTTCGCTGCAAACAAGCTATAGCACTTAAAGGCACTCTGACTAATTCTGGAGAAGAGCTGAACCTGAACTCTCACATATCTGTTCAACTAATCCTATTTTAAAAAGAATTTATTGGAAAAAGTGACCTGAAATATTTGTTCCCTCTCTCTCCAGGTTCTTTCAAGTGGTGATGCTGCCAGCACTATTGCAGTCCTGTCACCCGGAGGAGCACTTATGCAGGGTGGAACACAGCAAGCCATAAACCGTAAGGATTTGGGATGTCTAATGCTTTAATCGTATCCTGTTGCATTGCACAGCACTGGCTGGCTTGCTGTTTCATCTCTCCCTGAAAGGGAGTTACAGTGATAAAGGAAAGTATGGAAACATGTAGTACTGGGTTACAGCAACAAAAGAAAAGCAACAACCCAGCCGCACCATGGGGGTGGTAATGGCTACACCTGTGCTGAGGCAAGTGACCAAGAGAACATTACACAGCAAGTAATGAAGGAAACACTGATAGGTACTAAATTGTCTTACTGGGTTTTACTTGTTCAGCATTTCTGATTTTTTTTTCCCGGGATTGTAGAAAATACAGACACACTGTAAAAACTCTTAAGGAAGCAAAGACTAGATAATCATCTGAAACTAAGTTTTTTGCTGCCTGCATTTAAGATCCACAGCTTGCTGTGAAAAAAGGCAATTTCCTTGTAGACTGCAAGGGCAGATCAGACAGCCTCTCCTTTCTCACACCTCCATTCAACCACCCTTTCCCTGTTGTCACATTGCTGCCACTTTGAGTTCCTGTCTCTTTAGTCTCACAGCAGATGAATCCCTGTTCTCAGGATTTATTACAGTTTTCCATTTTATCTTGTGTTACTTGGTCTGAAAAGCAGCAGAAATTAATTCAGAGCTGAAAAAGCAAGTTTGAGTTCTTTATGGTACTGAAAGAAAAGGAGTCAGCAAGCAGTGATGAGGCTTTCTTACCCATCCTGGTTGACATATTGGGTGTTACACTTCACTTCTGTGGGTCTGACCACCACTTTTTTTAACAGCCTCATCCTGAAATTTGATAATCACTGTTCAGTTCACTGTGCTCATCCTCAGTGGTTACTTGTACTTTTTGTTTGGGTTTTTACAGTTCTGGCTCTTTCCTTGTTCTTGAACCCTGTCACCCTTTCTTCTTTAAGGAAGGGACACAATTCTTTCTTCCTGTCTGGATTTTTCATCTTCTACATGCTGTAACCATATTCTCCTTGCCATCATAAGATAGAGGGAAAAACTTGCAGTATCCAGAATTCTTAGCACTGTGTTGTGAGGACAACACGGTGCTGGTGCCAGCAGCAGCATTGCCATGCCATTAGAACAATACAAATATACTGCTTCTAATCCTGGATTAGGTTTCGTGTCCATTCTTTGCCTGGCATGGATCTCCCTAAATAATACGCAAGCTTCCAAGTATAGAGCCATAAATAGCAGCTGACCTGATCTAATAGCTGCTGCTAGTCTTGATCTAATTGTTGCTGAGGTGTGAGGCTCCTCAGTGTTCCCTCCCAGCCAAGCTTTCTGTGACTGTAGTGGAAGTGTACATTGCTGACCTCCTTCATTAGCCTTAGTTCTCATTTTTCATACGGTATTTTGAGTGATGTGAAAAAACCCTTTTTCCTGTTGCAGAGATGGTGCCAAATGACATTCAGTCTGAACTAAAACACTTGTACGTGGCAGCAGGGGAACTGCTACGACACTTCTGGTCCTGCTTCCCTGTTAACACGCCATTCCTAGAAGAAAAGGTAAGGCAGAGCTTCCTCTTATGGGCCTGATTATGATGTGGCTGGACCATGGTTTGGAATGGCTGTCATTACTGAAGTACAGAACTAATACACATGCCTTAAATCAGTACAGCACTTATTCATCCATAGAACTGAAGGTCACAAAATAACATAAAACCTTATTTTTTTCAGCAGTTCAGCTGGTACTAGTAATTAAAATCATCCTTGTCCCTGCCTCCCTGTTAGCTCCCTTTAAGAGCAGTAGCTGTAAGCCAGTTTCAAACAGAATGGTCAGCTCTGTTGCAGCTGCAGGGTTCTCATTCCAGTTTAAAACAAAAACTAAAGCCTCCCTTCCCCAGCTCCAAGAAACAAGCTCCGCAGCGACAGTACAGCCAAGTTTTCCTTATTCTTCTATCCATTGCTAAAATCACTGTCATACCTTCAGAACATACACTGCTTTTCAGAACTAAGTTGCCTTCAAGGACAGATGTTTGTCTACAGCCAGGTCTATGATTGTAACTATTTTTCTGTTGCTTTTGACCTCACATGGATAACAAAGATTTGCATTCAGATAAGTTTGTATGTCTGCTGCAAAATATGGCCTGAAAATCCAGTCTTTGCTTGAAGCAAAAAACTTTTTGTGAATATCTTTTTATCTATTTATAGTGTTTATTAACAAAGTAGTAATCAGTGGCACATTTCGCTTTCAGTCATACTGCACTTATCTCAAAAATAAATACACACCCGAGAAGTGTTAGAGACTGATATTTGAATAACTTTCCTTCCTCAAACTACACATACTTGAAGTAGCCCCAGAATTAGCTACAAGGTGTTCTGTTGGAGAACAATTTGTTAAAGGAAATGAAACTTCTGTCTTACTATAATTCTTCAGTATTGTAATACTGGTTTCTGTGTCTCTCAGGTTGTGAAAATGAGGAGCAACTTGGAAAGATTTCAAGTTACAAAGCTCTGCCCATTCCAAGAAAAGATTCGGAGACAATATTTAAGCACAAATGTAAGGGGAAAGTACTGTTTAATTATGTGGGTGCATATTAATAATTGCAGTCTTAACTATGAGAGGATGGCAGCTTTGTTACTTCTTATCCTAGGGCATCTTAATTTTTTTGTTGACTAGGAAATGGGCAGAGGGACATTGGGTACACAGTTAAGCAGTTGTCTCTCCCTGTCCAACTTGCTGAGTGATGCCAGCAATGGACAAGGACTGTAACTTGAAATTACCTGAGTGATAGAACAGAAAGGGGAAGTCACGTTCCATTTTTCACTTCCACCATGAAGTAGAACTTGAGCAACTTAAAAACTCTCCCCCCCATGTCAGATGTGAAGTGGTCACAGGCTAAATACCAGAACAGAGAGCACAATGAGGTATCACTTCCCCATGACCTTTCAGCACAGCAGCTCTCTGCACTGCTCCCTCTATGGATATTTTGCAACAGAGCCTCAAGGTCCTTTCTCTGATTTTAGCAAGATTACTCCTAGGTGAATAAAAGCAAGAATCCACCTGAAAGGGAGAGGAGGGGATCTGTTTTCCAGCAGCTGGGACAATGTTTTTCCCTCTGTTTCAGCTGATAAGTCATATAGAAGAGATGCTGCAGACAGCCTACAATAAGTTCCACACGTGGCAGTCCCGGCGCATGCTGAAGAAGACGTGAGGGCACATCCTGTACAGGTCTGAGAGCAAAGCCTGCAATAGGGTAGGACTACAGCCTAGGTATGTGCAGATCTTAGAGTTGTTGCAGGAAGACCTGCAAGCTGTGGACTTCTGGAAACAATGCTAACTGAACTTGCACATTTTTGAAAAAGAACTGAGATTAAACTTGAAAACTGGGGAGAAAAACAAGGAAGAACCAAAATGGAAGAGCTGAGGCGCAAAAATATTTAAAAGACACTGTTTACTGCAGTTACTCAGGAACTGCTTTTGATTTGCATAAAGAGCTGCTTTCAGAAATAAAAAATTTAAAGAGGGTGTATTAATAAAATTTTGTTTTTCTGTCTAATTTTTTTTTAAGAAGTGTATGGCACAGGGTAGATCTCAAAAGTTTTTCTTCACTGGATTCTGACATTTTCTTGAGTTCTGTTTGTACTTTCTGCAACAGTTTAACAATGATGTTTTAAAACATAGCTGAGACTGTTTTTGCTTCAAACATCCGGGAGAGTGTAGCTGTCAGAAGACAAGCTCCTGCCATATGTTTCCCCACCAATTGGAAGCAAGAGACATTGCACTGAAAGCTGTTCATGGTCTGGGGTCCCTAAAGGTACACAGGGGCAAACTTTTGCCTGAAGTCTTCAATTTTTATGCAAAATTTTTTCAGCCATCAGTTTTGCATGTTTCCTTTTGAGTGCAAGTGTGTGCTACTGCAGTCTTTTTTTTTTTTTATGGTGGCATTTGTTCTGAGGAGAGAATGCATTTTTAAAAATGAAGTTAAATAAAGGTTTTTTACAAAAGAAGTCATTTATTTTCAATTCTTAGGCATTTTTTATTTCTTCTCCTAAATCTGTTTTCCTTCACTCTTCCCTTTTGACTATTACACTCTTTTTGGCGAATTGATAATCATTGCAAAGAGAAAAATGTGTTATTTACACAGTGTCCATAGGTATTGGGAATCTGTGCCATACTTTGTTCTAAATAGAATCAGTTCACAGTTTCAGAACAACTTGTCTTGTATTAAATGTGACTTAAATGCAAAGTAACCCCCTTTTCTAGAATATATGCAGTTTAATGACAGCCTTGTATTTTTTTTGTCACTTTGACTGGACAAAAGCCCAGAGTGGGCTACTGAACTTTTTTACTTCAGATTAAACGTGACTGTTAAAGATGCATCTCCTACAAAGACAAATCAGACTGACAATATGTATTCAAAGCAAGCACAGCAGTGTTCAGTACAGCAGAAGAAACTCCCCAAACCTGCATGATGGCTTAATACTACATTTTGGTATGATGCTAAAACATGATAGTATGATGTTGGGTGGATCAGTCTTGAAAATTCCTACAGCAGAAAAGATGTACTGGTGTAGCCAAGTGGGTGCTTGTTCTGTGCTGCTGCTCCGTTTATGCAAGAGGAGTTTTTTCTTTAACTGGTGCGTGGAAGTCAGTGGCTTCTTTTGACCCTTTTCTTTCAGATTTTTGTATTACGCTATAATATTTTGGTAAAAGCTGAGTTTCAGTTAAGCATCACTGTCTGCACCAAAGTCCTGTTCAGAAATGTGTGGCTATTGTTCAGCCTCGTTCCCTGTCTGCTGCTGCAGATCCATGCCCTATCCCTGCTCTGCACTGTCCGTGAGGTTCTGCTACAAGAAATGACTGGGCTCAACCCGAGATGCCCGTGTTCTTGACAGGGTGAAAATGTCACTGGGAATAAACAGATGTACTACAGCACTTGGGGGATGAGGTGCACATCTTGTCAAGAGATACCTCTTGTGAGAACTAAACTGTTTCTCTAAAATTTAGGCTTAGGGTGTGGCTTTATGAAGCCAAATCCTCTTGTAAGTGCAGGCAGCTCCCAGAAAAAAAGGGTAGTTTTGTTCTCCCCCGATCCAAAGCATTTGCTCTAGCAATTCTGGGGCCAAATTCCAACTTTTTCTTGAAAGCTAACACACCTTTCATCATATCAGAGGGCTAGGGTCAAGAAAACAGGTCTGATTTACATTCTAACTGTGCCTGAAGCTATGAACAACGCATTTAAATATTAGACTGCACTGAGACTTCATTTAAAAAAATAATAGGAGAGTTTTGAATACAGAACTAATTCACCTTTAATTGGAATTAGTATTTAGTGTTCCTGGAAAGACTGGGCAAAATGGTTAACATGGTGAAAACGTGTCAGTGCATCACAGGAACATTTTACAGCTCCAAGGACTGATGTTTATAACCATTTTGGGGATGGTGTTGCAATAGCTTTAAGTTATTATAATGATATCAGGCTATCAAAATGTACCTTAATGACCAGAACTAGGGGGGGAGAGGACTATGATACTAAATTCAACAGTTTTGCCTGGAGACTGTACAGGCAAGGCTGCTATGCACTTCATATTGCTTTTTCAGGTATTGTGGCAATAAGGCACAGGCCCCTCCTCAAGTAAAGGGAGGTAAACTAAATATTCTTTCTACATTGTGTTCCCCTTTTCTGTAGCATGGTCCAAAACACAGATTCATTCCTTAAGTTTTGAAACTGAATCATCATGCATTATATTACTATTGGAATCTTTATACTGACTTGTATTTTTAATGAGAATTCATAAAACTTGTATCATTGGCATTGATCTAAGATTTGTAGAATAAACCCTACTGAATTCTGAAGTGAAGTCTTCTCTAATGCTTAGGCTGTGTTTTCTGATTGAATTAAATCCCTAACAGGCTCTATTCAGGTCTAAATTGAGAGAACTGTGTATAACTTGCTTAGCTGTCCCTTGCTGCTGATAGGTCAGCAGCAAAAGGGTTACAATATAATTACTGTCAAATTGTTTTATTTTCAGGGTTTGAAAACTTCTGCACAAGAAATCTACACCATTACAAGTGCTGCTGTCGCTCTGTTCCCTGTCATAAAAAAGCCACTCTAAGTCTCCAGGGATTAGTACTCTGCTTGTTCCATATATTGATGCAGCAGCTGTTGGTTCAGGAGAGCTGCACAGGAGCTTTGTCAGTCACTCTAATCCAAGGTTTGCTAGTAATGGAGAAAGGATAACGCAGATACCAGCCTGGGCATTTCAGCAGATGAAGATATTTAAATGCACCATGAAAAAGGCTGGGCTAATTCTCTCCCAAGAGCTCTACCCCAGTCAGGGACAGGAGGTGACAGCCTTCCATTGCAGCCACCCTACAAGTAAGCTTCTTACATGCTCACAGGGTAGCTCTCAAGACTTACCATCTGCAGCTTCCTAATGTGGCAAAGATCTCACCAAGGCCCTGTTGTGCTTTCCAGATGGATGAGTTTCCCCACCACTCTCTGCTCAAGATGCTTTTTTTAGAGCTACAAGTATTTTCCCTTACTTACACTGTAACTACACCCCAACAGCTTCTAGGTGGTGGTATTAGCTAGAAAGCTTTCCTTCTCCTTGCCCAAACTCCTATTGAACAGCTGCTTTATCCAGAAAGTCACTTGTATAAGCAGGAAAGGTGACAACAGGGAAGCTTAAGACCCAGTTTTCCATTATCCATCCTGTTTCCCTTTCTTAAGGGAAGAGCCTGCCCAAGCATCGCTGTGGCTTTGGATACCTCGCAAGAGTTTCGGCGTGTGAGCCATGATATTCTGAACTTGTTTCCATGCTCTCCCTTGCCCTGCAGCAAGAGCTGGAGCTCGATCCAAATGGGACACAGCAACTTTCTGAATAGCAATCAGACAGCACTGGTGTTCTAACCCTGATCCTCAATAAACCCACTGACAGATGTGTTCCTACAGCAGAGCTCAAAAGCCTGGGGAACCACTAAATTACCTTACCTAACACGATCTCCCACATGTTTTTCAGGATACTGCGTTTCCTCTCAGCTCTCTGAGCACATCTCCCCAAAAGATAGCCAGGCCCTTGTCTGTAATGCTGACAGCAAGGGAGTTCTTTAACATCTTAGATGGAGCTGCGAGAGCTCTTTTGGGCTGGAATGGACTAGACCCAGAGGTGCAAGATGCAGCCAGCACAGGTGACCTGGCTGAAGGAGCCAGAGGCCATGGAGCAGAGCCCAGCCATCTCCTGGGCACTCCTGTGCACAGCCCTGGAGAACCATCACCCCTGTTGCCCTCAGTGAGGGAGCTCTGTACACTTGCACCCCAATTCCCAGAGCCCACGCAGTGCCAGTTCTCCCTTTGTGCTCTCCAGGCTCACAGCCGGGTGACTGGAGTGCCACCACACTGACGGGAAAAGTGCCTTCAGGAATGCAGCTGAGGCTGGGGCTCCTTGCTGGCACTTTCCCAGCCACATGCTCTCAGCTGCTGTGTTTCCCCCCCACGAACATTTCTGCCCCCTCCAAAACCTGACAGCCCTCTGGTCTTCCTCTCCCCATAGGAGTCCACACCCCCTTCATTGTGGAGAAGCCAAACTACTGCAGTAGTTCAGGTGTCAGCATATCCCCGAGGAAAATATGTCCTGGACTCAGACCCTGTCCTCCCTGCATGCTAAGATCCTGTTGCTTTATTATCCCACTGACAGCCCTCACAAACCACAAGTTAAATCTGAATCTGCTGAGGGCAGCTTCCCTCCAAGCACCCATAAACCTGGACACAGTTTTGTGCTCTAGAGCGTCACACCTTCCACACAGCCCCACTGCATCCCTTTCCATGCTAACTCACAGGCACATCTGACAAACCATCACCTAATTAGAATTCCTGCACCCAGCAGAGCAGCCTCAAGCCCTGCTGACATCCCCACTTCCCTGCACCACCCTCCTCAAGCAAGCTCCTGTGCTCACCCACAGGACTGCCCATCACCTCTTTGGCACGGTGCTGTCTCCACCACACCTGGACACCGTGGCCAAGCACCTCATAGCCTGGGCATCCCAGATCCCTTCTGTGTAACCTCCCCAGGACTTGGCTGCCAGCACAATCTGTGTGCACCCACAGCTGTGCACTTCATCCCCTAAACTCTGTCCACATCATCTCAACAATTGCAAGTTCCAGAGAAAAGAGGGAAGCACTGAAGGATACCCAAGCTAAAGCTTCTGTTAAAAAGACAAGACTCAAAAACTTTGGGAATTGGCCTGAGGTGACAAGACTTTCTGAGGCAGGGGCTGCATCTCTCCAGGTACTGCACAGGGAGTGTTGGCCTCAGGTGGGACTTCCAGAAGCCTGTTACATGAACCACAGCAGCGTGTTCGCCTTCCTCCCTGACCTCACCTGCAGCCGATGGGCTGATCCAGATACAAGAGCATTGACAGGAACTTTATCTGACATACCGCATGTCCCATGATCAGAATTGACAGCTCAAATGCAACAGCCCCACACAGCCACTTCCCTGTAAGCACTCCCCCCATTTCTACCTTTGCCCAGCTCTGCAGATAGTGTGTTAAGGAAATGAATGCCAAGTTGTAAAGCCACGTGGTTCCTAAGTGACAACCCCTGAGCCTGGGCACAGCTCCCCTGTGCTTCCGTCCACGAGCTGATCATGAAGGGAGCAGCAGCAAGGGACTCGGGAGCAGCGCTGGCACCAGCCTGGTGTGACTCAGCAGGACAAAGATTGCCTGGCCAGAAGCAGGCAGCTGATATCCCTGCTGGTAAGCACCAACCACCCTGTTCTGCAAAACCAGGCCACACGAAGCACATCACTGTGCAGAATGCTTCCCAGCAGCATGGCACTGGCACCCGGGGGAGGCGTCTCTCTGTATGGAGATGTTATCTCACCAAAACCAGAATGTCTCCTTTTGCCCTGCGGCCCTGCAGAGCTCAGGAAATTGCACCCTCACAGTCCTTCTGCCTTCCTCACCCTTCAGGCAAGGCTCCCAAACTGGCTTGTGCTGTTTTACAGCAGGCAGTGGAATATTTCTTTAGGGACCTCAGTTCTGGACAAGGATCCTGGGTGCTGCAGCACTAGAACAGCCTTTCTCCATGGCTTGCCACTCCCTTGGGCACAGCTCCTCACCTTGCCTTAACAAAAGCAAACACATTCAACAGTCCAAAGACAAACACAGGGGTACAATTCGATTTGTGATAACCATTCTCAGGTGATAACCACTACTTTACACTGAGCAACCACCAACACTCCACCGTGGTAAACCAGAACCAGTGTCAGAGCTGTGATCCCATCCTTAAGTAAGGTCCTATTCAGCTAAACTAATCAGGATCTCTAACCAGGGATTTATGATGCATTTTCCCCCGGGGAGGCAGGAAATCCCTCCTCATCATACTCCCTCCCAGGGAGCCCTTCATGCCACAATTTCTAGACCTCACAGCACAAGACTGACAACCATTTTAGTTCCAGAAAGGAGGATGATCACAGATCTCAGCCAGGCCCAGGCATTCCCATCTGGAAAGCAGAGATTGCCAGCAGTTTCACTGCTGCTGATCTCTCTCTCATGAGGGGAGACTGGTGATGACTCATTCCCCAGCCATACCACTGACAGGCTGACTCCATGCCAAATGCCTTCATACCAAAACACACGGGGCAGAAAACAAACCACCCCCCAAAAAAGCAGTGTCTATTCCCTTACCAGCCCCAAATCCAGTGGTGCTAGCCATTGCCAGCCCCGGCTCCGATAAGTATCGTGACAGACACCTAGGTAGGGACATCGTGTTCTCACTCTCTTCTACCAGCAAAGGGAAATGGCTGCTTTGTAACCCCTCTGCTCCCCACCTCACCCCGCTCCTGCAGCAGCAACTGCCTTTTGTGGCACTGGGATGGGAACAGGGCCTCAGGGATACCAGCCCTGGAGGAACCATGATACTGGCCAAGTGCCCTGGCAGCATGGCTGGCAGAGCCTGGCCTTGATCACTGTGCCCTACCCCTGTTTAGTGCGGGCAACCTGGTTTCCGAGGCCACAGACATGCACTGAACCCCTCCCTGTCATGCCCAAGCTGGATGAGAGCTGGGACAAAGTGCCAAACCCCAGACTCTGTATCTGGAGACAGGTAAGACAGAGCGAGTTCCCCTGCCACTTGAGATGGGAGCGGAGGTGCCCTAAAGGCACAGCCCAGCCTCCATGGGGGTCAGTAACTGTTTCACTACACTTGGAGACCAGCCAGAAGAAATCCTCAGTGCGGAGAGCTACTTCTGGGGAAATTCACCACATCACAGCATTCTAGAGCAAAACCAGGCCCCTCTGCCCTGCAGCTGTTTGCTGTACCCACACAGAGAATGACACAGGCCTGTGGAGCTCTGTCCTACATTCAGAAACAGCAGGTTCCTAGGGAGACAGGAAGGGTGAGCAAATGCTGACCTGGCACACGGCCCCTGCCTGGGTGCAGCCGGAGCTCCCACAGACACTCACAAACACAGCCCCCAGTCCTGGGGGAAGCGGGGCCACTGAGACACGGAACAGCACCTTCTGCAGCCTCCTATCACTTTGGACTTAACTCCATAAAGGGTGTCTCGGTGCTGTCCTCCAGGCACAGCTGGCATCAAGCAGGCAGAACCAGGTCCCTGCCAGCAGGTGTGAGGACTCTACCTCGTCCTTTTGCTCAAAGAGATCTTTGTCCACAGAAGTGTTCAATGTGTCAGTGTCAACAGCAGTAAACCCGACTGCGCCCAGGAGATCCTCCGCTGGAAGAAGTATTGGATAGAGAAGCTGCACTTTACAATCCAGTGGCTGATTTCCTGCCAGCTTGGTTCAGTCCATGGTTAAACTGCATCTCCTGGGAAAGGAGGAGTATCACGATTAATGTCTAGAACTACACAATGCTCTTTCAAACCCACAGACACAAGGGAGAAAAAGCTCAGAAGGACGAGCAGAAGCAGTTCTGTTCCTGCCCTAGTCAGACCCCTATTTAATCCTACAGCACAGCCCTGCCCGGAACCCCTCCGTTCGAATGCCGACATTTCGTGCTCTGTCCCTGCAAGAACGCCTCTCCCCTGCGGCCCTGACTCACAGCCGTCGCTTCCCTTTATGCAACTCGGCTCCATTTCCTGCGCAGCCGGCGATGCCCGGTGCCAGCAGGAGCCGCGGCCGCACGGGAGCAAGGCTACAGACAGCCTGCGAGGGAGGCAGCGCTCCCGCTCCGGCACTTGCACCGCTGCCTCAGCTCGTTACATTATTTCAGTACTACTGTCCCCCAGCATCTCCCACGCTCCCTTTTAAGCGATAAATATCGAGCTCTTCGCAATCAGCATCTGATGCTATAATTAGACACCACTACAGCACACATTGCTGTGTTATACAACACGGCTCGGAGCTCCTGGGTACCGGGTGAAGCTACATTTGCATTTTATTCACACCACAAACAAACTCTTAAAGCAAAATCTCCCGAATGGTCGCGGTTACAGCTCAGATGACGAGGCAGTCTGAGAGCACGCAAACAGATTTCCCTGGTCTGAAACTAAACCAGAGGTGAACTCCAGTCACCAGCGGGTGTCAGTCCACAGGACTAGACTGGCATTAGCCAGAAGTAAAACCTCCAGCACACGTACAAAGTGGATGTCAGGTCCTACCTATCAACTGTTTGCTCAGTATCCAAACCCCTTTTATGGCACACAGGTTGTTAATGCAGACACAGCTGCTCACAGTTCCATGCAAATCTCACTTCCAAGGCACTACCGCCAGACCAAGAAGTGTCTTTGATTCACTTAAAGGTTAATCTCAAAAGCCAGGCTCCAAACTCCAAGGCTTCACAGCTCTATCACATTTCTGTTTTCTCTTCCCCGCAGCAGCAGGGCAAGCTCCTACCCAAATTTCTTTCTACAGCTGCACCAGGAAGCACTGGACTAGCTGCAGTAACTGACAATAATAAACTGGATAAATAGTTCATGTTACTCACTTTCAGCTGACTAACTCGGTGATAGCTCTGTCACTTTTAAAGGGCTGGGTGAAATGCCCTGCTGCAGCAGTGTGTGCCTTGCAGGAGCACTACAGATCCTGGTGCAGCGAGAGCCATATGGCATCTCCAGACAGCAGCGCTGTGAGCCAGAGCCCCAAGCTCTGTCTGCGGCTTCCCCACCTACCTGGTACAATTTATAAGCATGTATTTGTGCATCTAACTCCCAGCGGATGCAGCAGGATTAAAAGTCATACTGGAACTTTAAAAATCCAACCCTGGGGCCACCTCTGCTAACACTGCTTGGCAAGAGGGTAGCTGGGCAGCACAGGGCCCAAACCTTGGCAGCTGCACATCCAGCCTGTACAGCTGTTTTGGAATCTGCATCTGCCAAACAACAGCATGAGGAAAAAAACCGATCAGGGACAACATTTAGGATGTGTCATTTCCCAAGGTTACCATCAGCTTTTAAGAACATTTATGTAATCAAAAAGTCAGTACCAGTGGTCATAGACAGCTTCATCTGACCCTAGTCAGCATCAAACTTTCTAAAGAAAAGACAATTACCTAATTCAACCTAAAGGAGCATTCTCCCAAACCCAAGTTTCCTGCATCATCTGCAAGATGTGATCTAAATAATTCAAAACTTCACTGGATCCAGGTCACAGACAGAGGCTGGTTTTTCAGCAAGATGTCCCAGAGGAATTGGCTATTTTGTTTAAATTGTTCCTGACTTCCAACACCATATGTAAGGACACCTAGTAGAAGACAGAGTGGATGAGAAGTAGGAAGGATACTGACAGGGCTAACTTCTGCTCATCAAAGCTGGGCTCCTTCTCACTCTCATGGGAAGATAAAACCATGGATTGCATCAGAGTCATGTCTGTGGTTGCTGAAGGTCCACAGGTTAATTGCAAGAGATGTGCAAAAATTCTCAGGTCAAGCAAGCTTGTCTTCTATTTGCAAGGACCCATAGCACATCTCCAAGGGTCTCCAAACCACAGGGGATGAAAACCCATCGAAGAAGAAGAGAAACTGATTTCAGCTCTTCCTGAGGATGAATCCATGGAATGACTTCTCTTGGTGGACTATGGAAGGAGCCCTGGTGGAAGTGCCATGGCTACACGGACAGTTACCTTTCTGAGCAGCTCTCAGGCCAGCCCTCGGGCTCTTTAGGTGCAATTCACGGAAGAATTGCAAAGGTAAATCTTTAACCCCCAAGTATTTTTTACATCTTTGGAAACACTACATCAAGCAGTCCAGAGTCCAATGGCTGACCTTACTTTTGGGTACGTTGGTTTTTTTCCTCCCCATTACCTGCATGTAACAATAGCAAGTTACATGAAGCCAGGAAATGGGACCAGCACAAAGTTCAAACTAATTTTCCTACTGAAGGCCTTGCGTAACCACTTTTACAGCGGGCCTTCAATGACATCTTTAGTCCAGTTACAAGGTTGAGATTACAGGCATTTTCAGGTAACTTGGGCAGGTCATCAATACTTCCTGGAAAACAGATTTTGTTTTCCATATTTCTTTGTCAAAAGGGGATAGGGATTATACTAATTTCAGAGAAACTAGGTGTTACATTATCTCTCAAAAGGACAGAAATCATGGGAAAAGAAACTTGTCTCCACTTGACACACAGAGAGTTTCTCCAATCTGCTTTATCACAGGCAAGCTATTTGCATAATAAGTACTAGAAAAGCAACAAAGTATTTAATATATTGGCCAATATTAAGCATCTACCGACTTCATCACACACCCACATTCAAGATTTCATATGAAATAAAGAGCTTATCACTCTGCTTGAGGTTTCCAGACAGATTAAGTCAATCTGGGGACAATAAACTTCAGAGAAACTGTGCCACAGCTTAAAAAGGCTGTATTTAGAGGAAATACTGGTTGTCCAGACATGAAGTATCCAACTTGCAAGAACCTGATCTCTGCAGGATACATGAAACTGCACATAAGAACTGACATGTTACATGTGACATGTTAATACACGTTACGTTTTAAAATCCTAACATTTTATTCCACACTCTCCAAATTCCATGTCATGTTCAGCAGACCAGCATGGAAATTATGAGAAATTTTAGATTAAAATAATTCTATTTTTATTAGCCAAGGAAGAACCTCACAAATTCTTGTGAAGAGCCTTGTGGGCCAAATTCATCCCATGCTATTGTATCAATGTTCCTAAAGATTTCTATTTTTTTTAGTGCCCTGACTTTAATAGATATTTTGCACCAGTACTTTCTGCAAAATCAGACCTTCAATGCATTAGATACCTAATGTTTTAAGTGGCTAAAAACTTCACTGTTTGGGAACAGAAGTCAACATAGCCACAGCCCCTATCAAAAGCATTATCAAAACCATTATTATGTAGCAAGACATTGATTTCTTCATCTCTAAACGTCCTATTTCTTTCTCACTAAAACCAGATCATACGAGCAGAGTTTTGAACTTCGAATGTTGATTTTTTTTACCTATTTAACAACCTCTACTACTTGCACGCCTCTGTTAAGTAATTAGCTTGTGATGTGATTGCTGTGCACACCATGAACTATGTATTTGTAACACACAGCTCCCTGGGACATGCAGCCACGTCCATGGGCTCCGGCAGAAGTCAAACAATGGAGCCACTGTTTCAGCCCTGCCTCCTGGCTCACCCTCTCAGTGCAGGCTTTCTCCTCTCTGCTTCCTTTTCAGTGCTACCAGGGCTGAGCCACTCCTGCAGCTTTCCTTACAGCTCCACTTTCTGGAGCCCTGGGACTTGGTTAACGAACAGACAGTTCCTCACTTATAAAAAAAGAGTCTTGGAAACAGAAATTCAGGTTTTGGAAGACAGAAAGGCAATCAGAAGCACACCAGATGGTAAATTCTGATTTTTTAAGCAAGTCATGTAATTCTGGGAGCCAAATGGGGGAGACAGGGGAGAAAAGGAGATTTAGGTATATATTTGTGCAACTGACAGCTTTTTACCTGACAGTATCAAAGAGGAGTAGAAAAAGCCTCCTGTCAACCTGAAAAGAATTTACGAGATGTACTCTTTGGATCATGCCGCTACTCAACCTTCGAGTCAGACACAGCCTCCTGCGTGTTTGGGAGAGCCTGCAGGCTGCCACACCGCCACCATCCTCCTCCTCCATGCGGAAAACCAGCAGCTCCGCAGGAGCCGGCCAGCCCCGCAGCTCCGGGAATGCCAGCCATCTGCTCCACGCACAGGCTGCCGAGGCAGGCTCCTGCCCGGTGCCGGCGTCATCCAGAGCCGCTCCCGGCCGCTCGGCGCCCTCCCCTCGCCCCGTGCCGCTCCTGCGGGCCGGGGATGCCGCGGGATGCCAACCCAAACTGCAGCGCTGCGGAGCACGGCCGAGCTTCTCCACAGAGCTGCGAGCAAGGACTGCACAGAGGGATGCCCAAGCACAGCAAAGCCACCAGAGCTGCTGGCTGGTCCTGCAGCAATGAGCAACCAGCCCACGGCCGCTGGGGCATCCACAAGTTCTGGACACCGCAGCACACGCTGCCAGCGGCACTGCACCGTGGCAGCAGGGATCCCCACACGGCTTGAAGGCACCTGCAGGGCCTCTGCCACAGCTCAGGGCTGCTACGCCTTGCTTTCACCACAGCGCTCTCCTGCCAAGGAATGGCTTCTGGAGGTTCATTTCCTGCCTGTCTTCATTCTTGTGTAGTCTGCGGCCACCCAGTTGGCACTGCTCTGTGCTGGGGAACATGTGAAATCGTGTGAACATGTCACAGCTCCAGGATTTACTGGCTCAGGTCTGCATTTGCCAGTGTTTATGCTTTCAGAAGAATGCCTTAGAGCACTCACCTGGTTTTGAGCTACAGAAATGTTTCTGATACATGCTGTGAACAAAGAGGGGTGCTAAAAACCTCTTCTAATCCATGTCTCCCAAAGGAACAGTGCATCACAGTCCAAGCAAAGAAACCAGCACACAAAACTGTGCAGAATAATCACCCTATAAAAAGCCAGAGTCCATAGAGGAGACAAAACAGTCCTGCAACTTCACTCCAGTAAAGGGAGAGAGTATCCACTGGGGCATATTCCCGTGGGGTTTTCTCTCTCCAGGTTTTGGAGGGCACAGCCTCCTTTTATCCCAAACTCCCAGCCGCATGGTGCCCTCTTCCTTTCCCCACCGGCTGAGGTACTAGGAAGGTACAGCCTTCCCGCACCGCCTACCCCATGTCCCCCTTGAACCTGTCATTTCCTCCCAAAGTTCAGAAACTCAGGCTTGTGCAGACCCATTTGTCTATTTCAGGAGTCAGGCTGCCTAGGTTCTGTAACAAAGGCTTGAAGTTGGTAGAGACATTAGAGACATTAAGACCCATTTCAAAGATATTAACACCCATACCCTCACCCATCGAATTGTTTGTAAAGACATTAGCACAGGTTTTCTTATCAAAACTGAATTAGGCAATGTTTGTGTGGCTTGTGCCACTTCCTGGCACAAGTGAAATGCAAGCATGGTCTGACACTCAGTTGATCCTGAGCCAGGATCAGAGGGTTACATATAAACTCCCTGAAGCTTTGCCATTTGGTCTAGAAAGGTTTGGCTTTGAGCTTTTGGATAAATTCACCTCAAGACATAGAGTGCACACACAGACCTGCAGATCTACATCCTTCTGAATTATTTGCCACAGTCCCCAAAATCACACTGATGCCTTAGGTTTTAGCTTTTATATTTTGCAAATTCTGTACTCTCTGTATTCCTAGTGTGTAACTTCGAATTGTCTTGCAGCATGTTAGCTGCTGTCCTCTCATGCTGAGACAGACATAACAAAGCCTCTCCAGGCTTGCTCTTCAAGGACACTCAGGCTGTCCTAGGCCAAAATGTGTAAACCAGCATCTTGAGAAGGGGGGGCAAGTTGGGGGGGGCGGTTACCTTATTAGCTAAAGTTTAATTGGCAAATTTGTGCTGATATGCAAATGGACCAAACCCATAACAGTGGGAAGAACTCGTGACTCGTCGTCCATCTTGGGGTCCATTCTGGAAATAGCCTCTGGATCCCCAGGGTGTACCTTTGAAGGCCTTTTAAATAAATATCACTTTTATTCCCTTACTCTGTCTAGTCTCTGTTTCCAGGTTGGCCTTTTTAGGCATTAACACAAGCCACTGCACTTAATTCTCCCATCAAGATTTACCCAGTTCTCCTAACGCTGATCAGACTCAGACTTCAGAACAAGCAATTTTGCCCATTTTTTGAACAGTTTTAGCTGCAAGCTTTGGGTTTAGACACAGGTCAGAGAAGAGCTTTGGACCTCAGTCTCCCAGTCAGGTATTGCAGGTAAGAGCATTTCTGAGGCACGAATCCATATGAAGAACCACCCTAACCATAGCACACTCAGAGCTAAACTCCAGGACTACCAGATTTAAAGGAAACTTAGATTCACCAGCACAGAGGCTGGTTGGAGTGCTGTCTGTGTCTGTGCTGGTTCCCTGTTTCTCATAGCTGCGTTTTACTCTGGTGGGTCCATCTGTGCTATTTTCTTGTGGCTTGCAGCCACATGCCCGAGGGGGTGAGTGCAGCAAGAATTAAAGGCCGTGTGACAGCACAGAAGCATGCAGCACACACTGCTCTGTGTGTGTGTGAAGGCACACCGCCTCCCCAGAATTAACCACTGCACTTCAGCCTAATGGCAGGCAGCCCGAGCTCCCCAGGAACATCAGCTACTCCCTCTCGGGGACATCAGCTCCCCCCTCCCAGGGGCTCTCAGCTCAAATGGGCTGTGGGTGGGTGCTTGGGAAGGGAGCTGTTGGCCACAGAGACCCCCAAAGCCTCCAGGCTGAACGCAGGCAGACAGGTTCCCCTTCACTGTCCTTTGGCACATGGCCTGGGATGTGAGACCATGCATGTCAGCAAGTGTGACAGGTCACAGAGACATGTCACAGCCTGAAGGCATCCTGCTGGGACCTCGGGAACCCTGCCAGAGTGAGGCTTTCATTTCTGAAGCATCCTCTACCCACTCTTGCTTCCTGCATGCCCTTCTCCTCCTTCCCTTCCTCCATTTGTAGCAACACTGCATTCTGCATGCTCCTCGAGAGAAATAGGGCAAACATAACCTGATTAACCAAGAGGATTTGGGCAGGAAGGGGCGGGGGAGGAGATTACTATGCAGAGAACCACAGAACCTTTCCCTCTCACATTAGCCCTTGCCTGTTCAATAATTAAAGTGTTCTGCGGTGACTCTGACTTAGGGATTTGCTATAAAAGCTTCTCGTAAACTCTGTCTCAGCATGCAGACATCAGACCAAAGAGAACATTCAGTCTGACAAGCTGAAATTTCTTTCAGGCTCCAGGGTCAGTCAGAAGCTTAAAACCACTTGGATGTGAGCCTATGGCTCCATTTTAAAACATAAGGATCCCTCTTGCTGTTGTTCACCTATTGAAGAGACTGAACCCAACCTTTATTTGGCCACACTGTCTCTGAAACATGGTTTAGAAGTTAATGCAGGCTTTCTCCATTTCATGTATGAAAAAGCCTCCAAGGCTGGCAGCGCCCCATGAACATAGGAACGTATTACACAGGCTCTGGCTGCCCTCCAAGCCTATTCTGATGTTCTATTTTCCTTCCATCCCTTCTTTCTTGCTTACCTTAAGGCATATAGATGTTTCAGGATGGAAACATAAAGCTACCCACATGCAGAAAAGTTGCCTTCCCTGACCTTCCAAGGAGCTATTTTTGGCTGCTCTTATGTGCCTAAGAACTCTTATGGGGGTCATGCACTGAACTAACTGTCCCTCAGTAACTTTTGCCTGAGAGAAATGAAGCGTTGAGATATGAAGATAAGATATGAAGAGATATGAAACGTTGCAGAGATTAAAAAAAAAAATTCAGTTCTCTCCATAACCTAACACACTACTAACTTCAGATCTCCAGATGCTGTTTGCAAGGGAGCACATTTTAAAAGGGGCTGCAAGCCTCACATTATTACCCAAGGAATGTATGCTCAACATTGCACCAAAACATACAAACAGAGTAATAAAGATATACCCTTAATCCAGAATTTTTCAAAAGTTACTGAGTACCCTCAGCCTTCAACTGACTTCACTTTTCAAGCCCAAACCTGGAGAAGAAGCAGCTCCAAAAGTTTGAGGGAAACAGATTTCTTTTCAAAATATGTACCTCCAAAGATTTTATTATATTAAAAATTAAGGAACACTGGGTTAGCAGCCAAACACATGCACAGAAGGCTACTCCATAAAGAAAGCAACAGTCCTAGCTCCATCTGTCAGAGCACATGAATACACCACATCACATCCCAGCAGTCAGAAACCCAGGCTCTGGTCTGTCCTGTGTCTCTCAAATTCTAATGCTGACATTTTTCCAAACTGGCACTGCCCAGACTGCAAACATTTCAGTCCAGAGGCCAAGAGTGCAGCAATGGGTGAGCCCCAGAGCCCCGGCAGCTGCCCAAAGGCTCCTCATGTGGCAGGGAGTTAATACTGATCCAGGGGACTGCCCAGCCCTGCTGCCACTCCAAACACTGTTCGCCCTCACACAGCGAGCCAAACATAAAGCATGCAGGTATCTTTTCCCTGCTGACATCACAGCATTAAATATCACACAAACGCACAGCCTACGGAATGGATAAAGCAGAAATGCTGTACAACTAGCAAAAAGGATGAGGAGAATATATGGGGAGTGAACTGTGCACACACACACAGAAAACATGTGACACTATCTCCCAGAATCTCACATTTTCATCACATTGGCATCTGTTAAAGGGTTCTTGAACTGAGATACTGTTTCTTAATGCCAGAACTGCATAAGATTTAGGGATACAACTGATTTTGCATAGAGCCATGAGAAAAACAACACAGGGTTGAGGGGGCCAGTGCAGAATGGTTGTACCTTGCATTTAGCACGCAGGACATAGGCATGCTGCTCCTCTTATTATAGGGCCCAAGTCAGAGAACCACCAGGCTCTGCAAGTACCAGGATTTCCCCCACAGCAGCTTAAAGTAATATGCTTCCACCCTTTCGTAATATCCACCTCCTTGAACAAGACTCACCACAGTTTGCAAAACAATAAGGCTGTGCCCTGCAAATGTTTGCTAAACATTTGTGCAATTTCATCCAGATACAGGAACAGAGGGAACACAAGTCAGAAACTCCACACTCAGTATAGTGCTGTGAAAACGATTCACTGGAAGTCCATAGGCAAGCTGCAACCTTCCATTTTCCATTTAAAACTTGAGCATAAATAAAAAAAACGTGAATTAATCAATAGAGATAAGGGTTGGTATTTGTGTAATGTTCTTGGAAAACACAGAATACCAAGCCAAGCACCATATTTGGCAATTATTCTGCTTTACTCTACTTCCACTTTCACTTCCCTCGTTCATTCTGCCTCCTTAGCCGATGGGCTCTTTCTGCTGTGTGCCTTTACAATGCCTGTGCTGCAAAGCTGTGCTCCCAACAGAGATGTTCAGCTTGGTGCCTGCCTGAAGTGTATTAATGATCTCACTACAGCTGCCATGAAGCTGGGTCAAAAGACTATTGCCTGACAGTAAGTGAAGGCTGCACCTCTCTCTCCCCACCTTTATTTTTCTTTGGAATCCCTGCCACAGTTCAGACCTTTGGTACTGAGTCATGGTGGCACGTATCAGGTTTCAATTAAGAAACACAGGCACTTAGAATTAAAAAGGTGTGGAAGGAAATTAAAACCACAGAGCAATTCTTTCCTGGAAGAGATAAGAAATCACTCTTCTCTTCCTGACAAGCCACACTCTGAACATGCATATGACAACAGGGCTCAGCTCTAGCTTTGCTGGGAGTAGCATGAGGTGAGCAGCAGCAATCCACAAGTTAAGAGTGGCCAGCTACCACACGGCCACAGCACACCCAGGTGATGGTGTAAGTCCCCAATAGTACAAGCTGGAGAACTTGTCACTGAGAAAATGGTATGTGTCTTTGTCTTGGCTACCTTCTGCTTATAAAATAAACTTGAACAGAACAAAACTAAAAACCGCAGGTAGCAGAACTTTGGAAGAGATAAGGCTTTTTACTGGGGGAAGCTCCCTCTCCACTCCAGCACTACACTCCGCTGGCAGTACACAGGATATAAATGGCATTCAAAACTCTGCCTGGTAACCTCTCAGGACAGTAGCTGCCTTTCACAGTCATGTCTTTTGCCAAGGGCTCTGTATCCACCTACAGAGCTGCCAACAACCACCATCACCACCAAAGCAAATATTTAAAAGAATACCTTGTGCTGAAACAGTGAAGCTATTTTTCCCCTCTGAGAAGAGCAGAAGAGTCGAGGTCTGCAACACAAGCCAAAATCACCTCAGTACTGCTATCTTAGGCCTCAGCCAGCCCAGCTGCAGCTTTTTAAGGAGTCTCAGGGGTGACCCAAGTGTGGGAACTGAAATGAAAGCACCTGGTTGCATATTTCCATTCTATTGCTGCATTCGTTGAACTGCAAGTTAAACTTCATCTTCCTTCTCCAAGGAAGGGATAATCATTTACTGTATAATCCCCTGTAGGTTCCTCCACCAAGTCTGTGTGTCTGTAATGCTGAGAAGTACTCTCAGCTTTCTGCAGCGGTTGGTATGGCCCAGCAACTTCTTCATCACAAGAGGCTGACTTTCCAGAGATGTAACTTGGAGCTCTGATTCAAAGAAATGAAAGTTTGGACACAGTGATTTTTGGATGGGAGAGAATGGATAATCTGTTATCACACAGAGCATCAACCAGATATACAAGGTTTGAAATGCTAGAAAAGTGTCTCCCCCCAAAAGGCAGGCAGTATTGTGTAGCTAAGTGCAATTTATCAGAGTGTCCCATTTCCTGCAGCTCCTAAGTAAATGAGTAAGATTTCAGAGTTGCATCAAGGGAATGGGTTTGGCTTGGAATCCTGCACAGTGACTCATGCTCTCACGAATAAATTCATTTCCTTAGAGAAGCAAGACAAGATCACATGTTTTGCTTAGTCCAGCTGCCCAGAGTATTGATTTAGGAAGCTATTGCAAAAAAATAGAGTTTTATCTAGCTTTATATTCAATGCATAATCCACTGCAGCTCTACTTGCAAACAGAACCAACTTTTTAAGGGGAAAAGAAAAACTGGTGTAACTTGGAAGTTCTGAGTATTGAAAGATGTCAGCTAGAAACCAGTTTGCAATCAAAACCAGACAACTGACAAAAAAACATTGTGGAAGTTTGGGTGTTCCAGAAATGGACTGTTATTCACACAGGTCTCCATATTTATTCCCCTCCTGCACATTTAAAAATAGGCTGTAGAAACACAGACCCGTAAACACTAGGAAAGGAGAATTGCATCAGCTAGCCCCTCCCCTTCCCCACAATGACAGTGCAGAGAAAATGAGGGCGTGAAGCAGCAAAAGCTCTGGATCTCTGTAACACCAGCATCCTTACACGTGCATGGAAGCAGCCATGGAGAGGGACCCAGAGGTGTATGGATCATGGCTTACCAGTTATGTGCAGAGATACTTGTTAGTGCAAGCCAGATGAAACTCATCTTTCAGCTTTCAGCTTTCTCAGGAAATCACTTCAAATGGTTTGAACTATATGGTGGCTATGGTGGCTATACCGACCATATTGGAGAACACAAAATATGGCTTTTTATGGAGTATGAACCAACTCCCTGTATCTTACCCTGATACGTATTTCAAAAGAATAATGCAATTCTGGCTCTATGAACTTTTGGTGTCAAGTTCCACTTTGGGGTCTGGGCCTCTCTGGTTCAGGAAAAGANCTGTATCTTACCCTGATAAGTATTTCAAAAGAATAATGCAATTCTGGCTCTATGAACTTTTGGTGTCAAGTTCCACTTTGGGGTCTGGGCCTCTCTTGTTCAGGAAAAGACCCTCCATCATTTTCATGCTGCTTTACAAAGCTGAAATGTTTCAAAATCAACAAATCTCTGCAGTACCACCACCATCAGGCTGGTATATAAAAACACCTTCACATTTTACAAAGGAGAAATGAAGCCATTAAAACTGGAAGAAACTGTTCAGGTCTCAGAATAAATCAAAGGGAAAGACAGGACTGGAACATGATGTAGCTATGTGTAGTGCCAGGTGTTTCCCTCACACACTGACACCATGGGAAAGCAAAGACCTTGGTGATGTCAGAGTAGAAGCAAGACTGATCATGCATGGAATAACCCCTAGGATTTTTAAGGGCAAATTAAACCTCAAGTCTCAGGTAGAGTGGAGAAATGCCACCGACCTTTCCAGGGCTGGTCAGCATCCCCAGTAGCTTTGTGTTACTGATAACCTCCCAGCTGAGCTGTAGGTCACACAGCAAACCTGCAGGTCCTGGTTTGGTGTCCTTATTCACCCCTGCAGCACCATCAGATTTGACTCTGTCATCAGCCAGGACCTGAGCAAATAGAGAGAGTAGAAATTAAAAGTCACCATGTAAAACCTCTTGTATATTAGCAAAATGGAGAGAAATTTACTAACATTTAGTGTTTTACTGAAAATAGCAAAATTAAACTCACCCTGTGTAACTGTCTCTGGACTTTATTTTTGTGATTAATAGTCTAATGTACCTTGTAGTTTTAAGGCAAACGTTGTTTAATAAGAATGTGGCATTGTTTCCATCTGTAATCACTCAGATCCTGATCAAATGCCACCTGAGGCCAGTGGAAAGGCTCTGCTTCTAACTCCTAGAATAAAAATATAAATGCTTCTACATTCAGCAATTTCTGTTGCTTTATTATTCATGTCTAATCTGTGAAAACTAATATGAAAAGGAGGGCAAGCAGACTGAGGAAGGGTCAAGCTTCCCTGGAGAGACACTGTCACATTTCTGGCATTCCCATCACTCTATCAACACCACCTCCTGCTACCACTATAAAAGGCAGCAGCGGGAAAAGAACAGGAAGAGTAAAACTCCTTATCTACACATGTGAGAAAAGTCAGCCCATCCCTACAATCAGTCACTTACATGAAATCAAAACAGACCTGGCCTCCATCTTCCAAGTGCAAGAAAAATGCCTGTAATTTGCTCACCCCATTCTGTTTGTGCTGTTCCGAGCCTTCTCTCATTGAAGCTCTCTGAGGCAGAAAATCAGTGTCAATCATGCCAGATGACTGCTTTCCTCCTGAGCATCTACTGCTGATAATAAGATCACAAAGGCCACACGAAAGGAAAAATTTGGCCATTGCAGCTGCCTTCTCAGTTCTGTAACTGAGAAAAATTAACAGGTGAATTAACACCGGCATATTAAAAGCTGACTCTGTTTTTTTACAAAAAAGGGGGTTCTGATCTACTCACTGGGGATATACTGGGAGCAGGATGGTCTTGAAACATCCCTGTTGGCTTGCTTTGTCTTGCTCTACCAGAAGTAGGACCCCTGGTATCTGAATAGGCACCAGTGAGATGAGGACACCCTGATGCCTTATAGATAACAGAGATTCAGTCTTGGTTCTGTTGTCAGTAACAAGCAATGCAAACACAAGCAAGGGAAGATGTTTTTGGAACTTACACCCTGAAAACCATGTCCAAGTTTATTTTGTCTGAGCCACAGGCTAAGAAGAATCTTGCAATACCAATATTCTTCTTAAGAGCCTTGGTCTCATTGTGAGTAGTAAAATACCACTTGCTCTACATTCGTTACGTATTTTTAAATCCTATTAGCCTATTCAGCCAGTATTGTCATAGAAGCTTCTTATCTTGCATTTAAACTCTTTAGAAATAAAAGTTTTTACAGAAAAAAATATTTCTTGTTGGTCTTCATTCCTGTGAAATGTTCCTTTTCTGTCCTGCCAGATGTCTGTAATCCAAATCTGGATGAGATGTTCAGTCCCATTCATATAGAGCCACTGTAAATACAGATTCCTGGGATGCAGAACTAAACCTCCTAATCCATCCTTGAGGCTTCTGACAGAACAAGATGCTCAGTGAACCCAGAATAATGCAGAATGACAGAACTATGTTTCCTTTTTATCCTGCATTCATGTGGCTTTCGACAGCTCAGCATCTACCCACACTTCCCTTCCTTAGTGACCGGTCTTCTCTGACCTGGCACATCCCACAAGCATCGCTCCTTCCTCCAGCTGCAGCAAGGAACAAAGCACATCAAGTTCTGCAGCCAATAGCCTGTGATATTTAACCTCCTTTGCTGGAAGTGCTGGTCTTTATAATAAGCAGAATTTTGTATTTTTCTGTCTTGTTTCATGCAAATCTACGCAAATTCTATCTTTCAAGTATTTTTAGATGTTTTCTCTCCTGTATTTTTTGTTTCTTTTGTTTTGCCAATGGACTGTCAAATAAATGATGATGCTTTGGGCTACTACTCCTGTCAGATCACCCCAGCAGAAGGCAATTGTCACTGGGATGCTGTGTGACCAGGTGTGCCACAGCAAGATAAGCACCTCAAAAGGAACTCGAGTACATCCTAGGAGCTGAGGACAGATATGGCCAAAAATCAGTTAGAGTCAGAATCCCGAAAAGAAACTAAGACAAAGATTGTAAAGGTACCACAACTGCAAGAAACAAAAAAAAGAAAAGGAAGAAAAAATTATCACTGTAAAAACAAGAATGAGAAAATAAAGGCAACACATCTACTCACATAAGATTAAATGCATACCTACCTGATTTTCAGTAAGGATGAACATGCTAATCCATGAGGCAAAGACAGGATGCCTAAGAGAAGAGGTAGAAAGCAGAAATGGGTAAAAGATAATAAATGAACACAACTCACAGATGGTGAGCAAAATTCACCGAGTCTGCTGTCTCCCAGCTGGAGGAAGCAGGCATTCTCAATTCCAGAACTCTGACGTGCACAAATCCAAAAGATTTTAAGTAAATTTGCCAGCTTGGAGGCATTACCACAGGACCAGAGAACAGCAAGTTCTAAGAAGTAAGCCATGGTAGAAGCAGTTTGGGCCTGTGCTTTTGATATCTGTGCAGTTCTTCAGAAAAACTTCCAAAGGAAAATCTAACTAAAAGCATGATATTCAATGAATAATTAAGGGATAAAAGGCAGCCTGGATTTACTAAAAGCCAGTTTTGTGGGACGACCCACAAAACAGTATAGCATAGTATGAAATTGAAACTGCAGGCATTCAGGAAATTAAAAAAAAAAAAAAAAGGTTTTTGCTTTTTGTGGGGAGTCCTTGCAGGAGATAAGTGAATAGGAGAATTATTTGGCTTTACTAACCAACCGCAGGGTGACAGGAAACTGACAGCATGGTGTGACTGAAAAAGACCAGTGTTGAGTCCAGCCACGGAATTTCCAGTAACTTCAGGAAAACGTTAGTGTTGTGTTTGAGGCATCGCTGTCTGAAACACTCCATGCAGCAGCCCCTCTCGGGAGAAAAAGCATTTAAAAAACAGTTAGAGTCCCACAGAATATACATCCCAATGATCAGGGAACTGCTTGCGTGACCACGCAGGGCTGGAAAGGTTTGGGTTATATAACCTAACACAACAAATGAGTGGGGATTGGATATGTAAACACACGGAAAGGGGAAGTAAACAAGAAAACCCAAGCATCCTTTGATTTAGATGGAAATTAGAAGCTAGTTTCCAGCCACCCGACAAGAGCCCCCATCCGGAACTACCGCCATAAACCCCTGAGAAGGAGCACAAGGCTGTCTGGCACTGCCCGGGCGAGAAACAAGGGCAGGAACGCCTTGCATTCCCCACAAACTCCCCAGAGCCGGAGAGTTTGCTTTCACTCATCCCGGCTAATAACAGAGAGAGTGGAATCTGCCCCGACGACAGCCCCGAGACGAGCCCTGAGGGGGTGCGCGGCTGAGCTCCTCAGCCCCGCCTCAGCTCCCATCGCGGCGCCGGCCGCTCGCCTCTCTTCACCCTCTCCTCCCCTGCTCTCGCTCCTTCCCGCCGCTCCTTCCCCCTCCTCCCTCTGCCTCTCTCTCCACCCCGACGTGTCGGCGGGCACGTCCCCAGCATCGCAACCCGCCCGCCTCACGTCAGCCGCCCGGCCCTTATTTAAGGCGGCGGCCACCACCTCCCCCGCTCCGCCGTCACAGCCGCGCTTGGGTGAGGACGCTCGGTAGGTGCGATCGCCGCGGCGGGCTGGGAGGGGTGCAGGGAGAGGGGGAGTGCAAGAAGGGGGTTTGCAGGCGGTGCTGTCCCGCAAACCTCCGGGGGGACGCGGTGGAGCAGGCGGCGCCAAATGGACAAAGTCTGCTCCACGCCGCCTGCTCCGCCGACCCCCCCGGCCGCGGTGGTACCGGGCAAAGTCCTGGGCTTGAGTCCCGCCGGCGCGATTTCCACTCACAACCCCCGCATGGTCCCCTCCCTCCATCCCCTTGAGCCTCCGTGGATTAACTCACTTCCCTTAATCGGTGCGTGTGGCCCCAGGGAGTGATCCTGCAAAGGGATTTCAGGATGGACTTAGGGCTGCGTTTGAAATACAGCATTAGTGGACCACCTACTACTCCCCTGATTTGTTTCTCTGAGGGTTATGGTACTCTAAAAGCAAAATTTTTTTGAGTTTTTAAGTGTAACAGACGTGCTTGAGTGGGTGGCTCTCATCAGCCTTGCGCATTAAAGTGCTTATAGTGCAAAGGGAGGACTTGGCACGTGGAGAGTGCACTACATGGCCACGCTTCCCGAGGCGTCTGCAAATGAAGACTGACGTAGCTTGGCTGATTTTTCCTAAATATGGGCGCTGCTGGCTTCCTGTCCCTCCTCTCAGCCCCAAAACTTACAGTCCTTACCTGCTGCTCTGCTTGGCTTTTCGTGCTCTGAACGAGTTGCCGCCTGTTCAGCAGTAGAGAGTCGTGTTGTGTCTGTACTTGCATCCGTCTGTGCAGCTGCTCCTGCCCTGGGCTCTTCAGGCTGCTCCCAGTGCAGCACCATTTCCTGGGAAAGCGTGATGTTGGCTTCTGTGCAGCAGTGGGGATGAATGCACAATCCTCTGTCATCATTGTGCCACTTCGGCACCCGTGGGCTGTCAGAGCCCATCTAACCAAGTAAGGATGCTGTGCAGCTGGCAGCTAAAATGTGAGGGTGGGAGAGATGGTAGCACCAGACTCCAGCCATCTTAATTCAGAACTGTGCAGTTTCATTTCAAAACAAATTCATGACGTGAGACTCACGCTGTGCTTAAAAAGGGCTTGCTTAGTGTTGCACGACTTCAGCTCTGGAAAGGCCTCAGGGCACAGAAACCAGTTTTTCAGGGCGAGAGAACAGAGATTGCCAGACTGTGCTGTTCTTAGAAGTACTAAAATGGCTTCCTGCACCTAACTGTAATATGGATGGTCATTTAGAACATCCTACTACTGCTGCTGGAGTGCCACCAGCTATATAGTATAATCAATGGCTTTCAGGCTGTATTTGAGGCAAAGCTATGGTGAGCTTGATCAGAGGATTGTCATCAATAATTCAGTTTTGCAATCATTTTGTGGCATACAGGCAGTATTGCTAGATGTTTTATTCATGTGTTTTGTATCCATTTTCTTATCATCCTGGAATAAAGTCTATCTTGCTGGATACAAATATTCTGGTGCCAGTAAAAGCTCCAAAGCTTGGAGAAACAATCTGTTGCTTTCCTTTCAGCAGTGCACCATGTCTCTCAAGGATCAGCTCATCCACACTCTCCACAAAGAGGAGCACAGTCATGCTGAAAATAAGATTAGCGTGGTTGGCGTGGGTGCAGTCGGAATGGCCTGTGCCATCAGCATCCTCATGAAGGTAAGTGTCAAGCTTGGGAGGAAGCAGCAGAAGAACCTGAGACCTAAAAGATGAGCAAAAAAATAATCTGCCTTATTAGTTGACATTCTGGTTATACAATCCTTTGTTTGGGCCTGAAATGAAGCAACAGTCTTGAAGCTATTGACAGAGAACAAATAGCTGCAGTTCTTGTAAACCAAGTTTGCCTCGGGATCAGACAGTATGTCCTTTATGTATCATTTTATGAGCTGCATTTACCTTTGTGGGACTTGCAGACTCCCTTCTAAGTAGGAATTGTCTAACACTCTAAATATACAAAAAGATTGAGAACTCATGAGTTATTTTGTCTTGAGCAGAGCGGACAATGGAATAATTCTGTGCAGTGTGGTCTGGAAAAATTGGTCCTTGACACTCTGAATGACTTGTCCTGTTCATTCAGTTACCATATTGAAAATGCTGTGGTTAACACCAGGCATGCTTTTCTTAACTGTGAAATAGGTTGCGTATGAACCGCTGTTAAATTATTCTTCATTATTGCCCTGCTAAATTGTACTACTACTTTGTGCAGGATGTGGTTATGAAAAGTACAAAATGAACTCAAGAAGGTGAATATTCCAGGGGACCGATTTAAGGACTCTGGGAAGAAGTGAAGTGTTAGAGATGAGCAAAATTGTCTAAGTGGCTTTTAAAATAATTGTAACGTCACAGCTTAAAAACTGAGGGCTTTGCTCAAAGAGGCAGTAAACTTACCATTACTCTTGGTCTCTTGTAGGACTTGGCCGATGAACTCGCCCTTGTTGATGTTGTGGAGGACAAGCTCAGAGGAGAGATGCTGGATCTCCAGCATGGCAGCCTCTTCCTTAAAACTCCAAAGATTGTCTCTGGCAAAGGCAAGTAGTTGGCTCTCATGTGCTCATTATTTCGAAATGGAGATAGCCACTTCAGGTCTCACACTGGACAGCCAAGTCTAGCACTTAGCCTGTCACCCTAATTGCTGGGGGAAAGCTCATGGATATAGTACTCAAGTGACATTTTTTAATATACCTTCTTACAGCCAGTCCAGCTAGGAATTGTCTTCCAGGGTTCACTACTCGATACAGAAAGATGAATTTCTTAAGTACTTGTGCACCTTACAGAACTTTATTTCACAACCAGTTAACCCCTGAACTCATTCCTGCTTACTTCTGATAACTTTTAGCAGCAGCCTTGAGTAGGGCAAAGGCTTAACCAGCTCATACCTCAATTACAGTGCCCACAGGTAGTAAATTATGAGGGCAGAACCTTCTTCCTCTTCTACAGAGCACTTACCCTGAGTGATCCCCCAACAGCTACCCCTAGACCCATTTGTGGCTGAGAAGCATGGACTATCACTGCCTGCAGCTGCATGTTACAATGTTGCCACTTGTGGCAATGAGCCAAAGTCTTAAAATAAAATACAACTTTCTATAGAGGCAAAGTCTAGGGTAACAATTACCACGGAACTGCTGCACCCTCAAAGTTGAGAATTTGAGATCTCAGTACAGAAAGGAAGTGAGGACTCCTGTTCTGACCCATGTGTAGTAAGAGGTCATGTTTGACACGGCCTTTTGTCTGCAGATTACAGTGTGACTGCACACTCCAAGCTGGTCATTGTCACTGCTGGTGCCCGGCAGCAAGAAGGAGAGAGCCGCCTTAACTTGGTCCAGCGCAACGTGAATATCTTCAAATTCATCATTCCCAACGTTGTTAAATACAGTCCTGACTGCAAGCTGCTTATTGTCTCAAACCCAGGTTTGTCTTGTGTTGCCATAAGAGGATTTGGCTTAGGGAATAGTGTTTCTTCAGTGAGGTGGCATTAGTGCACAGGCTTTTAGAAAATACTTATGCTGGGGAAGAGATGGCTCCAGGGAGACCTTGGAGAACCTTCCAGTACCTAAAGGGGCCTAAAAGAGAGGTGGACTTTTTACAAGGGCATGTAGTGATAGGACATGGGGTAATTGCTTAACCTAGATATAACTCTTTCAGTTAAGCTATAAGGAAGAAATTCTTTATTATGAGGGTGGTGAGACACTGGAGCAGGTGGCCCAGAGAAGTTCTGGATGCCCCATTCCTGGAAGTCATCAAGGCCAGGCTGGATGGAGCTTTGAGCAGCATGTTTTAGTGGAAGGTGTCCCTGCCCATGGCAGGGGGTTGGAATGAAATCTTTCAGGTCCCTTTCAACCCAAACCATTCTATGAGATCCATATAGCAAAAAATGTCATCTTCCCTCTCTAGGCTCAGGAGTTTGGTCTTCTGAGAAATAAACTTGGGTTTTCAGTCCAAGTGACCTTGAGCACAGTAAGGGTCACTAATAATTGCATGCACAGCATAAAGGCAGAGCTGAGAGACTGTTTAAAACAGCCATTATGTTTTATAAAACAGCCATTATGTTAGTCCACTGCAGTGCCTGGCCACGGGCACTGCTTTGGGCTCTGTTCCATGCAACTAGCATGCAGGTAAAATGCCTACAGATGAATGGAAGGTACCATCCTCATTATCAGTTTGCTCATGCGTGGCACTTGTTATCCCCCTGTTCTCCTCACAGTGGATATTTTGACCTATGTGGCCTGGAAGATCAGTGGCTTTCCCAAACACCGTGTTATCGGCAGTGGCTGCAATCTGGACTCTGCCCGTTTCCGCCACCTCATGGGAGAAAGGCTGGGCATCCACCCTCTGAGCTGCCACGGATGGATTGTTGGAGAACATGGAGATTCCAGTGGTAAGGGTGAAATCGGGCTGGCTGTTACACAGAAATCCCTGATGCTTTGTTTGTCAGGAACACCTTGAAAAGCTACAGCAAAACATTGCTCCAAAACCTTTGCACTGTAGCACCTTAAAGACGCAAGTCCTGATTTAGGTCTTTCGCTGCACAGAGTAACCCTAGATGATCTATATTTGACCTGAGTGACTGTGCTTGAAAAGGTCGTTAGTGTAACCTGAGGTGGCTAAACATTTCTGGGCTAAATTGTTCCCATAACTCCCAAAAAAAACCCAAACTGAAGCAGCAAGAGGATAAAGTTCTCTGCAAGGGCCTCTCAAAGATCTGCACCACTGGCAGTCACTCAGCTGCCATTACTGGCATCTCTTAATTACTGTACCTAGGAATTGAAGTGCAGAGGCAAGTCTGGAGGACAGGAGAAAGCACAACTTTCTCCTTATTTAACCTGTACTTTTCCAAGTAGCACCAGAGCAGTCCTGACTGCTTCCTGACACCCACCAGAATGCACTTGGAATCAATTCTTATTTTGAGAAAACTTTGCAAAATACAGAGTGACTCTCATTGTAGTTCATGTTGCCCAGATATTTCATTTTAACAAAGGTGTCTTGAAACTTTGTGACACCACGTATAAATGTTGATGTGCTCCTAGGTTCTTAGCCTGCAATTTAGATTGGCCTCTAGGTCATACTGTATTTAAAGTCATAGCTAAATCCTAAGTGGTGTGTTGCAGATTAATCCAGCTAGATCTTATGTTAACTGTTAATTTGAGAAGGACTAAGCATTGTGAGATAATTAACCTATGTGCAACTCTCAGTACCTGTCTGGAGTGGAGTGAATGTTGCTGGCGTCTCTCTGAAGGCTCTTCATCCAGACTTGGGAACTGATGGAGACAAGGAACACTGGAAAGAGGTCCATAAGCAGGTGGTGGACAGGTAAATACTGGTTTGGCTTTTTTATAAATTTCAACACCAGAACAAATCATGAAGAGCTGAAAAATCTCTGAACTGTAGTACCCAGATCTAGAATACCTCAGTAACCCCAAATGTCAGGATGCAAACATAATAGAACATGAAATAATGTCTTAAGGAGCAATGTAGATTTGGCAATTAAATTTTTGGGATTAGTAAACTTTGAATTAGGGAAGAGCTTAAACTTCTAGGCTTCCAGTATAATTGTGGGGACTAGTGTAACATGCAAATAGAGTTAATCACTGCTGTGCTCATTTTGGTCCTGCCAGCAAATCAGTCAAACTTCTAATGCCTCCAAATTTGTCAAGACACATCCAAAAGCCTTTCTTACTAACTTGAAGCATTTTGGTTGATTGTACTTGTTCTGTAATGAGTGTCTGTGTCTCTGCAGTGCCTATGAGGTGATCAAACTGAAAGGGTACACATCCTGGGCTATTGGCCTTTCTGTGGGAGACCTAGCTGAAAGTATTATGAAGAATTTGAGAAGAGTGCACCCCATCTCTACAATTGTTAAGGTGAGCAGCCCCTTTTTGCTAATTTTTGTTTTACTGAGAATTAAGTATCTCTGGAATTCTGAAAAACAGTGATCACTTTCTAGTCTAATTTCAGCTAAATTTAGTTTCCTGATAGGATATTCTATGAAATATACAGACATACATAAATTCCAGCCTAACAATCCTTATGTACTTTTCAGGGCTTGCATGGAATAAAAGAAGATGTCTTCCTAAGTGTTCCTTGTGTACTGGGCAATAATGGCATCACTGATGTAGTAAAGATGATCCTAAAACCTGAGGAAGAGGACAAACTAAAGAAGAGCGCAGACACACTGTGGGCAATCCAGAAGGAACTACAGTTTTAAACGTGCACAAGCAGTTTTTGGCTCTTAGCAGTTTAACGGGTTTAGTGGTTTGTCTTACGTTGCACTTTCCAAGTAAGTCAAATCTTTCAATGTATTATCTCAACTAGAACACACAAAAAGCTCAAATCTGAACAATGGAGTTTCCTGAAGATAGCATTAGGAGACTAATCTGGGGTTTTCCCTGTTCACAGACACCCATGTTCTTAGCCAGAGCTAGATAACCTCGTCAGTCTTGTTCAGTGAAGTGGTATGACAGAAATCCAGCAATCAAAGCAGCACTGCCTAAAAAACCCTTTGCCTTTTCCTCATCTTGTTTCATGTTGGTTCAAAGGAATAAGGAGTAAGTAATTGCTACACAATGTGAAACCAAAGACTTTTCTTGAAGTTAAAGGATTGTCAAGCCAATTGACCAACCTTCTCTGCCAGCTGAATAGCTTTCACTGTTGATAGGTCCAAGTGTATTTTCCTAACACTGCTTTGGAATTTTTGTGGATATTTTTTTCTTAGAGAACCTTATTTTTGTGTACTTTATCAGTCTAGTTGTAAGTTCTGTCTCCTGAGCATGTTTAAAAAATGCTAAGACTTCTATGTGCAACAAGACAGTGACTGTTCAACTGTAGTACCAACTACAACACCAAATAAACCATAAACTGTTATTCCTGTCTCCTTGTTTTTCTTAATAGGGCTTTGACTCCCACACGTAGCTCTGTTTCCACCCACCTAAATCAATTCTATTTTTCAAGCCACACTAACTCCAACATCACCTGTGTAATAATGTTATGTGTGCAGCTGTGCTGGAGGCTCCAGGCAGTTTTGTAGTTACGGAAGTCTCACCCAGTTTTTTAAAATGGCTCTTCAGAGCCAACAGTAACATGAAAAGCCTTAAGGCTCAGTCTTCAGCAATGCCGGTTATGGTGCTGAGACCAAGCACCTTTTGAGTTTTCAGTTTTTACTGGTCATAATAAATGTGAATTTTTCCAGTTTGGCACAATGTCTTCCAAATCTCACAAATAAAGTGAAGGTATGGTTAAGCTGACACTGCATACGGCAGGCCCTCTTTGAAAAGAAAGCACATCATACACAGTTCTGTAGAGGAAGAAAATATGCAACAAGTTTTATTCAGCGTTAAGTTCACCAGCACAAAGATTACAGGAGATAGAAAGTGCATTAATAAAAGCTAGTCTTTACCAAAAAGAAAATATATTATTGATTCAAAATATCTTACACTTGAATGATGTAATAACTTACTCTGGGCACCTACTGATTAAGAGAAAGATCAAGAGAAGGGCTGCTTCGTAAGGAAGTCTAACTTCCCAGGTAAAGTCTGGGAATTTAGTAGAGATCACTGAGTCCAGCAGTCTTCCTTGCTTTCTGCATCAATGCCCTCAGCTGGAACTGCTTGCGAGACAGAAGACGTACATGCTGCAGAAAGAAAAACAACAGCTGCCTATTGGTAAAGTTCTGATAAAAATAATGCTGCAATACAAATGTTCAAAGCATGGCCCGTTCTGTGACCCAAATGGGATGTCAGGTTTTTGGAAACAGTAAATTCACTATTCTACTAAATGGCATTTTCTTGGCTTAAAATGACTGGCAGATGGCCACCAAATGCAATCACTACAGTTTATTTTTTGTGATTTTTAATTATTAACTAATTCATTAAATTGTAACAATAAATAATTAATTATTAACTCCACACATATTCTTATCAAAGTAATAATACTCCAAGGTGAAATCAGACTAATGCACTTCCCATGGGGCAGAGAAAAGTTCTTGTAACAGTAGACAAACAGAACTAGCAAGGTATACAAGAAGGAAACAATATGACTTTGTATCCATAATGCTTTTAAAATTGGTCTTTTAATTCTGAAATTACTTTCTAAAACTCGTGTTTGAATGTATAAATACTCCTGTTCCTACAGGATCCTCTTCTGTGAGGAGATCAGGAACATTAGTAAGCTGAACCAAAGAGTCCAAAGTAAAAACATCCAAAATGCACATCTTAAAAACATCCCAAGAAACCTACCTTTAAAAAGACATCTAAATCTATCACTCCACGTCTCAATGCTTCCCCAAGGTAGAAGATGGTGTCTTCAATTGCATTTTCCTCTGCATATAAGTTCAGGATCTGCTTGTAAAGAGGTGCTGTAGGAATAATAACTTCATCTATGTCATTATTTTCTGACTGACTTTCCATTTTCTCTAAGGCAGAACTGAGCTCCTCATCCTTCTTTTTGAGAAGTTCAATGTTCTTGTCAACTTCAGCCTAAAAACAATTAAGATGTTTATTTATCTTCTTGTGATACAATTGTCCAGATGTAAGATTTTCAGACACACCAGTTCATTCTGTACTTCTTTGCTTATTTCGATTATGATTTCAACAAAAGAAAGAGCTATCAATCTGTAGATTTCAGATTCCTTCCTTTTAAAAAAGTAACATCTGCTTTAGCTATGTCAATCCATTACCCACTTAAACCGTAGAGAAGACACGCCAACACTCCAAGTATTTCCAAGTGGCCACATTAGGAAAAATAATCATTTAAGCTAGCTAAAGATAATAAAAGCAGAGCCAAAGTAATTATTTTCTTTGGAGTGTGGTATCCCCAGTTCTCTAATCCAATTAATAACTTCTAATAATTTTTTTAAACCACATCTTGAACACTGAGCTGGTTTCAGAAATTGTTCATCAATCCCAAAATCTTACTCCCGAGCAGCAGTGCAAGGAGCAGATGGACTAAGCGGAAGATGCCTTAATGAAGAACTGCAGGAATTTCTGAGCATACTGTGAGCAGGGAGAGACTTCTGGGAAAGGAGAAGTTACACAAGGCAGGTTATACAAGGAGGCTGTGACCAAAATCAGTGTTCTCTGCACTAAGACACTGAAATATTCTCCAGTGCTGCTGTTACATGTTATTACCAAGAAACTGAGACATAATTATGAAACGATCTCACACCACCAACAACTTTCACAGGAAGGACGGGGAAAAATTCCTCTACTGCTGAGCAATGACATTTGTAAGACACGTGCAGGACACTGCATCTCATGCTCACTGCTATTTCTGACTTGTTTCAGCCTGAGTACAAGCACCCAAGTGCGAAAGAGAAAATGCACTGGAAGCTTTGTTATTTCTATCATGCTCAAGAATTGATTAATTACAAGCTTCTCTTCACTACTAGGAATACTCAGGTGGGGAGCAGTGGCTCATCTCAGCTTACCACTTCTTGATCCAGGCGAGTTACCATCTCTTCCAGCTTCTGGTGTCCTTTCTTCAGGTCCTCTTCTGTGCGTTTCAAGGCGTTGAGCTCAGCTTGTGCGCGATCCATCTCCTCCTTCATCCGCCATCTCAGCTTGTCGCTGACCGCCGAGATGAGGGAAGCGCGGATGGTGTCCTCGCTGATGGTGCCATCCCTGCTGGGTCCTGCACACGAAGGTTTCACAAGCATAAGATTAATGCTGGGCTGCTCTGGCTGCAGTATAAAGCCAGCTGGAATAGCAAGTGGCCAAGTTGCTGCATGTAGTTCAGCAATGTGAGCCAGTGAAATAAACTGCTCTCCACAGTAACTTCCAGAAGCAGCAAAGAGACCAGTGAGATAACATAAATTAGGATGGACACAAGTATAGAGTATGCACCTATTCATTCACTTTATTCATTCCCATATACACACTCTTTTTAAATCTAAAAATGGGCTGGCCATTTCCTCTGAAGTCTATAAATGTTATTAGTCTGAGACCTTTTGAAGAAGAGTAAGAGTTAATGGCTGGACGTATTCAACCACAATTAATGCAACAGCTGGTTTGAGACAATTAATTTGCCTACTACAGGTATTACTTTGGGGTTTTTTTAGAATTGCCTGGCCTGGTAAGGAAAGTTCTAAACTAGGAAAGACAGAGGGAGAGTTATAGAGACCAGCCATGCACCTCAAGTGGAGACACTTCCAGGAAGGGCATGCAGCCCAGGTTCTCATGGGGAACCACCCTGACACCTGCTGGAGGGACAACACAGCCAGGAACACACAGTCCAGGAGATTCCTGGAAAGCACTGACAATACCTTTCTGATACAGATGCAGCCAATGAGGAAAGATGTGCTGCTGGACCTTGTATAACTAACAAGGAATGTCTGGTTGGAGACGTGAAGGTTGGGGCAGCCTTGACTACAGTGTCCATGAGATCATGAAGTTCCATATCCCACAAGGAGAAAGCAGGGCAATCAGTAAGATTGCAACCCTGGACTTTAGGAGAGCTAACTGTGGCCTCTTCACAGACCTTCTTGGAAGAATTCCATGGGAATTTACCATAGAGGGAAGAGGGGTCCAAGAGAGCAGGTGAATATTCAAGGATCACTTCCTCCATGCTCAAGAAGAGTGCATCCCTATGGGCAAGTGAGCAGAAGGGGCAGGAGACCTGAACATGCTTTTGCAAATCAGCCTTTCAAGGATAATTTCAAGAGTCTGTCACTAACACACTTTTAAATAGAAAGGTAAGCACTTTTTGTCTGCCACAGGAGGTGCAACTTGTCTCCAGACCAGGAAACTTGAAGTGCTCCAGAGAATGTGAAGTGGCTACTGGTGATATTTATCACAAGCCACTTCAGTTATTCTGTGGTAGTAACTGGAGGGTCACAGTTTCCCCAGGCTTGTGCCTCACACCTTCTAGATCACTAAAATTTCAACTGGATTGTAACAACTGCTGACAAAGCAAGAATTACAGCAGCTTTCGTGCCTGAACTTCACAACTCCTATGAATGAAATGCAGAGAGATCTGAAGTTCTGTAACCGCAAAGAAAATACACAAGAAGAATTTTTACCAGAGTATCTTTTTATACAGAGACACAGCTATCAAAACCCTGAAGCTGTTACAGCATTATGTACATCACATTTCCCAGTGCCCTAGATTTCAAAAAACAACAAAGTGAAAAAATATCCATCACTGCTCATGTGAATATTCTGTAGTTGAAGAGGGTTTTTTTGGACATCTGTTAACAAAACAAGACTGCATAATTTTGTGTCTCTTCCCTATGTTTTTTACTCTGATCTTGTCCACAAAACCTACACCAAGCTATATGGGTAGAAAAATAAAGCTATGCAAATGAATGACAGGAACTACAGGAAAAAGCACATCATACTTACTAATTCATCAAAGCCTTCTAAAATACAGAAAACATAAATTTTCATCATTACTAATGTGAGCACTTTACATACATATAAATTGCACCAGAATATGTGTACTTTTTTAAAAAAATAAGCAAATTACCATTGAAAAATAAAGAGATTGAATTATTAAACAACTGGTGCAAAGACAGCCTTAGGAAAATATGAGTGTCCCAATACTTAATCTGATTTACAGTCCTGGCCTAAAAAATTCACCCTGTTGCCAGTCAACAAGACAACTTGCAAAATTTGGTTAACTATTAGAGCCAGCAACAGAAGTTGTCAAATAGCACCATACACACAAACCCAGGAATCCATCATTCTGCTTCTTATGAAAAGGAGAAAAGAACAGCACTTCTGACATGGCGAAGTAAAACTTGAACCAAGTCAGTCAAACTATCTGGGACAAACAGTTTTTTATTCACTGTTTAGGACCTCCTGTTTAAGGCAGACAATTGTTCCCAATCAAAAAGGCCTGGTTTCCCTTCAAAAAACAGCATTAGCATGATTTTAGTTAGTTTACTTTATATAATGAATTATTCTCCAACACAAAGTCAGAATCAGCCAGAACCAGTATCAGTAGAACTTATGTTTACTTTCTTTTCTTATGTTTTAGCGACATGCCTCACTCAGGGAGTTTTTATGCAAGGCTCACTCTAACAGTAAAGTAGAACAGAGGGGAAAAAAATAAAATCACAACACACTTAACACAAGGGAAGTTCACACAGAAATGTCACCAGATAGGGAAAAGGTCTTTGAACATAAAAAGCATCATTTTAATACAGCTCAATCAATGTATCTTCTTAAAGAGCATGAACCCGTACCATCTTCTGTCACTTCCATAATTAGCCCAGCTTGGGGAAGATTTTATGGCACATGGTCATTAAACCCACAGAACTCTGAAACCTTTAACCTTTACTAGGCAGAGTCTGGTTTCAGAAGTGACCTTAGAGTCATCAAACCAGTAACTGCATCAGAAAGGTAATTAATAGCAGATGACTGAACAGAAAGAAAAAGCCTAAAGGACTACTTGAAAAAACAGTGATTGTTAAAAACTTGAGCTACTTTGCATGAACATTTTCATTCAGTTCCAGCTAAGCTCACTATAGGAAACACCACCACCATCCACACAAAACTCTGAAATTGTAGCAACGGATATGCTCCTAAATAAATGATCACAATAAACCACAGCCAAACAAACAAACAAACAAACAGTACAGGAAAGAAACATTTTCAGTTGAAAGGAAAAACCACTACTCTACTGTAAAAAACACCCAATAAAACAAACACAACAACAAAACCACCTCACAATATTGTAAATATAGGGGATGATTAAAGAGATGTGTTTGCATTTCATCTGGCACAAGAGATAAGCCATGTAAAACAGAAGTAGGAATTTTGCGTAGCTGCAGCAAATGAGTCAGTGTAACGTTAAATGGTCACTATGAAACCTGGCACTACAAAATGGTATCACAGATGATCGAACTCGGGTCTGGAAGAGTCTTCTATCTTTGGCAGATACTGCACCTCTATTCATCTTCAGTGGGGATGAAAACGAAGGAAAGAAATGAAATAGAACATATCTATATTTTAAATTAACTCTCTGCTACATAAAGGCAAAACTGGCTTTGTTTGAGAAAGACACAGCAGAAAGCCAACACTCCCTAGAAATGTTACCAGCTCCCTACATGAGAGCCAGTGGAGAGCATTAATTCTCCAGGACACAAGTGCAGCCCCATGACACTGAGCACTGTTTCAGGTACTTGCGTGGGACAGCAGCTTCCTGGCACTGTGCATGGCAGACCCACATCACCTCAGAGTGGAGGGGATCACTGAAGCAGCCAAGAACTTTTAGAAAAGACTTTCTTAATTGAAAAGGCTGAAAGAACTTGGACACAAAGGACAGGATCAGGCACAAGAAAAATACAACATACAACTTACTGCTGCTTTCAAATTCTGTAGTAACAGAACTCCTCAGATATTTTAGTAAGAGTAAAGTAGAAGCATCTCTCTTCCCTTGCCTTGTCCCCATGTATGTGAAGCAAAATCACAAAATACACACAGTTCTGGAAAGAAAAGACATTCTATGACTCTAACCCTGGCCATTCCATAAATAACTGGGAGTTCACATATTAAAGGAAGAACCTGTGGATGCACTTTTAAATTATGGTGCAAGCCACTACAACGGATTGATAATGTGAACAATGTCACAATACAATGTATACTCTCACCATACAACTGTGTCAAAAGGACTGGAAAGTTACTGCATCAGCTTCTCACTTAACTAGATGATATTTATCACTGGTTCCCAGTCTTCTACACATATACTAAAAGTGAGGGGCAGGGTAGAAAGCAAGCTCATGCCCTGTGTCAGCAAAAGGCCAAAGAGCAGCAGACTGGGAAAAGACACAGGTCAATACCCTAAATCCTGATGCTGAAGGGAACAAAGGAGGAAGTGACAAGTAGAGATCAATGAGAAGCAACAGGGAAGAGGTTGGAGAAGAAACTCGGTAAAAATGAAGCTCATTCCAAACTGCTACTTTAGAAAGTTACTACTTTTGGAGGAAAGAAAGTATAACTAAAGTGATGTTTAAACGATGACAGAAGTATTCTTCTAAACTGTGAACAGAGCAACGCAGACAATCAAAAGTCACCTAGAGTTAAAGGGTGAGGAAAAAACCATGCAGTTACATGCAGTGCTCTTCAAAATATTCACAGAGCACACACAATGTATTGCATAAACCCAGGAATTCATCGAATTTCTGACTGAATAAAATTTAAGGTGAAGGACATAAAATGTATTTTTTCTCCCTTTGAATAAATTTTAATTAAAGATCAATACTTTGGAAGTTCAGAGTAAGAACAACATATTCCTTTTTCCATTTTATTTTTTATGTATCAGTCACACGGAGAAGCTTTACTTCAGAGAAATCCTTTCCAAGGTACTCACCAACAGTGGTGACAGGAGGCTGAGAAGGGTAGTACTGAACACTAGTGGTTGCTGGAAATGGAACACCACCTGGATAAGGATAGTTTGGGTAGCTGCTTTGACAAAGAGAGATACGCTAATGTTATGCAACTATTAGTAAAATATCATCCACCTATATTATTTTTATTGCCACCATGCTAAACATTCATTTACATAATTAAAATGTTAAAATTGCAGGCCTTTTTCCTGTTCACATTAACATCTTTCACAACTTGTATTTCTGGTATTATTTAAGATAGGGTTTCAGATTAAAAGGTATCTTGTTATTGCCTGGTCAACATTTGGGTAACAAATTCTCCTAAATCTCTTAGTCTTGCTATACGAAACCCTACAAGTATCCAAAAGAAACTATTCTAGCTATAAACTCCCAAACAGCAATCTCAAATTAGTAATTTTTAATATGAGAAGAGTTAAAAATATGACTGATGAACTGCTTTATGTAAACCTAAAAATGCTGTGCAAAGTGTGGTTGCAAGGTGAAACAAACTCCCCCAGAAATTCTCAGTGTTGCTCTGAAGGATGAAGAAGGCAAAAGCACTTATTTGCTCACTGAAACAATTGTGAGATGACATATGACAGTCTACAACACCTTTCTAAAACACATTTGCTATCAACTAAAACAAGGACACAAATTAGTCTGTACTAGAGTAACAAACACCTGCATGCAGCAGAGTATTAACCATGCTTATGGTTAAACAAAGTGGTCCACAAACCCCTGCAAAATATAAAATAAGCATATTCTGTCTCTCTTCAGGTAACTGCAAATTTCATAGTTCTTAAAACCTTCCTATTATTCATAAATTATATATTTTAAAAACAGTTCTTCCATTACTTTTGTATAAACATTAAGAGCACTTTAAATAAACATATTTAGGAGGAAAAAACATGCTGTAAGAACTTTAAAAAATCCTAACTTTCCTCCTCTTAAAGCATAACACTCCTTGTCCTGCCCAATCCTCACAGGTGTGTACATTTTAAAATTTTTTTAAAATCAAAATGCTCCATATTACAGCAATGTCTCATATGCTCCTAGCACAAAATCAGGACATAAGGATATTAATAATAAAAACAATTCATTATGATGTAAAAAATGTAAGTACACACTAGGAGGCAGTAGTCAACATCTCACTATTTACTGAGACAGATCTGCAAGTCTTCCGGAAACGCTTTATTCCAAACTATCATATAGAAAAAAATCTTGGTTAATATTAATAAAAAGCTTTTAAAGTAACTTTGTGTCCTTCAAATTCCCTTAGAGTGTTCTGAATTAAGTCCGCATTTACACTGGAGTCAAGGTTTGTATTAACTCAGTAATGTTTTGTTCAATTTTTGAGTTCCTAATTAAATCTCGACTTTTAGGGGTACATTTCTTTCTATGTCATGTTAATATATCAACCTCGTAAAAATATATGAGTGAAGGAAGACAACAGCTGAGAGTTAGGTAATTTCAAAATCTGTCTATCACCCATATATATTTTATTTGAAGCAACACTAAGAAAGCTAAACCTTCGTCCAGCTTTCTTCTGGCTACTGACAAGGATTCAGCCCTCACTTTTAACAAACGCTGCTAACATGAATAATTATACAACAAATACACTATAAGAAAATACAATTATGATGAGACACTCTTAGAGAGGGACACACAGAGAGGGAAACTCTCTGTCAGGTAAATGATGACAGTTTAAAGGAGCTCTTACCTTGGGTTTGGAGTGCTCGATGGTGGATAGGGAGATATTCCACCCGGAATTCCCGGCACATAGGAAGCTAAATAAAATAAGGATTTTGTGTATTTTTACATTTCAGAAGTTAAAACCCTCAATGTAAGGAAGTTCTTCCTCACATATAAAAATAACCTTACTGTTATACTGATTTTTTTTTCTTAATCATTACTTTAAACTAATCGCTGCATGGATAAAAATAGGTATTGATTTAAAAATGCACAACAAGTAGGTGTACCAAGAAAAAAAAAAGAACCTAAAGCTAGGTTCAGAAAAAAAGAAAGCAGCACGTTATTAAAGATGACCCACCTGAAGAGCTGTCTCCATGTTTTATATAAGAGCTGAAAAAAGAATTTAACCTTTCTAGCCAATGATCTTTACTCACTAAATAACAAGCGCATAATTTAAGGATCTTCAGAGTAGCTGACTAGCTGTTCAGTGATCCAACCACACCAAATTTCTGCTATTTCGAAGTTACATTTAAAAATCTGTTAGCAGCACATATAAATGTTTAAAGCTTTACCAGTCTAAGCAATTTTAGGATTTTTTTTGAAAAGCTGACAAAAATTATGTTTTGGACATACTTATTCCACATTTCTAGCAATCTCAGGAAAATTACATCAAGTAACATTTTTTTAAGAGCCGAGCTATTTCCACCCCTCAATGCTTTCAAATGATTAAATTTTTGTCAAAGGACTTCATTTCTTCTTAATCTATCTAGAACTTGAAAAAAATCCAAACACAAATGTCTGTAAAATAGGGAAAGTCTGATTACACTAGTAAAACCAAGTAGCTATCAATAATTTCAAAACCCTGAAACATTTTCACTAAAATTACTTCAGCTATTAAGTAATTCCTAGTACTTCAGTTCAATTCAATTCAAAATAGTAATTCAAAACACTTCAGTTTTGAGTGACTACAAGAGTAATCAAGTGTGGTTCAATTGAAGGTTTGTCCTTAAGGCACAAGTCACAGTCTCTGCTAAAACTACACTTATACTGACCCCCACTGTTCCTGGAAAATCAGGACAATCCAATCATCTGGTGCTCTCATAGGCAGAGTAGCCACAGACAAGCTAAAAAGTCCCAAACAACTGCCTTTACTCAATTATTCCTAATGGTCCCATTTATGTTTGCAGCCCATTTTCTCACAGGTTCAGAGCCTAAAACCTTGCTAAAAAACGGCTCCTGCTGGAAATTGCAATGAATAGCACTTCAGCTTTTCAAATGTAACACTGTGATCAAGTAAAAGCCATATTTCAATAGAAAATGGACACAGCCTTAAAAGTCCAACAAAAATAAATAACCCCAAATACAGCTACTCTACCATTAAATTCATGTGGAACTGTTACAACATCATTAAACAATCCCCACCTAATCTGCTTCCCCTCCCCTACTGTCCCAGTCTTTGGCTTGAGGAGGTCTATGCTACTGGTTTTCTGGGTTTTTTCCACCCAATACAGGGTCTTCTTCTGGAAGAATTTCTAGGATTTTCTGTTCCCCACTTCCTCTTTTTCCCCTACCTACCTATCCCCAGTCTTTAAAATAAGATGCCTCCAGAACTTTAAATAACGAAATTATTTTAAAAGTCTTGAGGATTTTTGCAAGAAAATAAGAATGGTTACCAAGTCGGAACACCAAATCAACAGAGAATAAAGAATAAAAAAAAATCACAAGGCAGGTTTTTTTTAATATTCAGCCAGCAATTTGGAAAAAAAAAAAAAACCACACAAACAGGAGCACGGGCCTAGGAGCACAGGCCTAGCTTGTGCTTATGAAATCAATGGTTACTGGATACTTAAAAGTCGGGCTTGTATTATTAGAATAAAAAAATTGAGATACTAAATTATTTGAATAATCTCTTTTTAAGGCTAATCTTGAAATTTTGACAGGACACTGGTTGTTTTGAGGAGCTTGGGGGTGTTTGAGCGTGTTCTGGTTTTGCCTGGGTTTTGCTTTGTTCTAACACAAACTTGATTTTTCCCCTCCAAAACCCAAAATCCCCCACAAATTCTCAGACTCACAGAACCTTTTAGATTGGAAAAGACCTTTAAGATCATTGAGTCCGACAAGGTAGAGCCCAGGTGAATTCATTAGCCAACAACACAAAAAGTAAAATGCATTATTTGTGGGCAAACTGTGCAGGGCAACAGCCCCTTTGAAATACTCATGCAATTATTTGCAGCAATCAGTAGTGATGAGCACTTACTGGTTGGTGGGCCTGTTGCCTGGTATGATGGGTAGCTGGAGGAAGCAGTAGGCCGAGAAAAGACTGGAGGTTCGTCTCCAAACACAACAATCATGACCTGGATCAGCTCCAACAAGTCTGACTGGGGCTGGGAGGGAAAGCAAATCTCTAGATTTTCATTTTGCTAACAGAGAGTTTAACTGACTGTAGCAACAATAGGATGCCATTCCATCAGCTCTCAAAAGCCTTCCTTTTATTTGTGGGTTTAAATTTTCTTAAAATGCATATCTCTATCTGTATACATATGTGCAGAATTAACTTCCTTTCTGGGTTCTCTTACAGATACCAAACCCAGCCAGCTTGTACTGATAACCATAAAGCAAAACACACCAGCAGCCATTTTTACACCCAGAATAAACTGGGTAATACACGGTTCCACATCAACTGCAGGACAATAAATGACTGGGTACAAATGTCCAATGATGAATTATAGTAATATTTTAAAATATTAAATCCACCCCCCAACATGAAAAACATATAGATCACTAAGTTCTTTAGACATTTCAATTTCATACACCACAGCTTTTGCTCCAATTCAGGATGTCTCAATAGAAAAAAAAATTCTAATGTTCTAACCCACTAAGACACAAACTTCTTTTAAATACAGTTAAACCAGGCTTCTCTGTTTATAACTACTTAATATAGGCATGATTTCATTTTGCCAAAATAAGAACAAGCATCATGAATGCAGCACCAGATTAAATATCCCAATTTCAAGTTTACTTACCTCTGTAATCTACTTATTTATTTTTACCAACCTCTCAAACGGAAAGAATTCTGTATCACCTGTACCTTAGATGATCTTCTTGCTTGTGCAAGACCTGCGTCCTGACCTGGGCAGTCTTTTTCCACTAGTACCATGCAAGCACAGAACTACCACCCATCCTCAATAAATTCATTCCTGTTAATACCTTTTTACAGAACCATGCATCTTGTATCATTTTTCTATTCTTGTCAACACAGTTTATCTTCTTTACAAGTCCATGTTTTGACCAAAACTTCTATGAGGTCTGCACTGCTCAATGCTTCTATTCATTGATAAAGCAAATATATCCATATACATGAGGGTCCAGGAATGTCTACATGAAGAAGTCCAAGTGCTTATACTATAAGTCTATATATAAGTATATAGCTATATATATGTATTATTATGTATATGAGTATATAAGCTATATATATGTCTGTTTAAGTCACGGATGTTTTAAATAAATTTATTATTTCCCTTCTCTAAATATTCTTATCTCACAAATCTTCACATCAGTCCTGCCAGGGGACTGGCAGGGGATCTCCTGCCAGGGGAGAGGACACCTTACACTGCGCTGTTTAATCAGACAAGTTGCAACTAAAGATGCAATTACATTAAATAACCACAACACAGAATCCAACATCCTGAATTTTAAGACATTCAAAAAACACCCCCCCAGTTGATTTTATTAAAAAAATAGTTCAACATCTCTAATAAAGACTATGTTTTTTATTAAAAATGATACAACTATCTCGAGGAACGCAGAATGAGCACTTTGAGAATTTCAAGTTCCCCATACTTACATATTTCCACTCATGCAGGTAGGGAAGGTATATCTTTCCATTTGCATCAACATGCTTCCCAGTTTTTATTGTCATAGAGCTAGTGGGCTTAACAAAACAAATTGGGGGGTTGAAAGGGTAGGTGTCCAGCAGCCACAAGCAAATTGGGATATTATATGTGTTACCTAGAAGAGATATTTTGAAAAGTTTTTGAAGTTATTTCAATTCTTCAACTGTCCTCCTGTATTCAGATTCATAAAAAACTTCTAAACCCAGTAAACTCAACTGTACAAAGTTAGAAACTGAAGCCAAAATCTGCTAATAATATTCAATTAATAGATAACACTATGGACACAAACTTAACATTTTTCAGAACAATGTAACTTTGATTTACAATTATTATTCACCACTAATACACAAGCTCATTTGTTCTACAGTGCAACATTACAAGACTCTAATCTGAATTATTGTTAGCTGCAGCAATAAATGGTTTGCAACCCTCATTCAACTGACAAGCTTGAAAAAACGTGTGATACTGAAAGAAAAGAGATGTTACAAAGCTGTAAAAGACTGAAGAAGCAATGCTCAGCATTCAAATTTTATCCTGCAGTGAAAACAGAGAACTATTTCTTTAAAATATTTTACTTTGGACAAGTAAAGGATTTCAAGAAACGAGTCATCACCAAAGTAGCAAAGTTGAATCAGGAGGACTCTAAGTTTCTTATGTAATTTGGGAAAATAATGGAGATGATGAAAATTGTAATAAATGCATACCTCTGTAAGGCACAGGAATGGTTCCACTGAGGCTCATCAACTCCCTAGATGAACCATCATTAAAAACTGAAAGGGAACAAACAGTATTTTTAAAACAAACGTATTGGTTACGTTAATCTCTGTTCAGGTTATACCCCATCTATTTATTGGCATATGTTTTCACAAGTTACACACATATAAATATAAACTCAGCCCGAAAGGTTCAGCTCTTGCACATTTATGGATTAACAAATGATTGTCCACAGTCAGGTAACTCCTTATGACTAACACACTTCTGAGAACTGAATGACTAATCATTGCCAAACTACCTTCTCTACAAATAAAACTGTTTCCTCATTCACTGACCAAGTAAAATGTTGGAACCCGGCAAACTGCAAGTAATGCAAATTGCTGCAAAGATAATCTGAACTCAAACTTGATTTAAAAAAAAAACAACTGTCATCTGAGGTTTATAATTTCTTATGCTTTCTTTAAAAAACAGGTGAGCAAGAATACTGAAAATTAGGCCACAGGCATTTATTACAGAATCAGTAAAGGTAATTTAACCAAACAGTAACACACTGAAGAGGAAGAAAGAGTGCTTGAATCTTTGTCAAATCTTAATCACAAACTGCACAAGAACTCTGACCTAAATTTATTGAGTTGCTATGTATTTAGTTTTCTCATACTTTTAATCCAATACATTATTCTTGCCTGAATAAACCAGCTTCTGTTGAGGAGGCTTTTATCTTCCTAATTCCACCTGAAAGTTTCTAGCCATAATTCAAATGTAGGTTACTGTGCACAATTATTGTGGTGCTGATGTTCTGCAAAGGCAGGTAGAACACGCTGGGACTTCAGTGGAGGCACATATTTCATTATTAATATGAACTTGAAAACTGTCTCATTAGCAATGTAATCATTTTCTTGCAGCTGATGTCACTGCTACAAATAATATCGATTATCTGTAAGTGATTCTGTGCTTAGCCTCTTTCAGGCAGCTTAAGGAGCATTAGGAAACACAAATGGCTACAGCTCAAGGATATCTGGAATTGTGATCACCATCCTTATACAAGCTTGTGCAGTCATTCCAGCCACAGTCCTTTCACTCCTGTTTTGTTTCTCCAGTCACTGCACGAATTTTTATTTACGTGACAGCTGCTGGCTTGCAGCTACTCAAGTTAAAACTAATTCATCTTTTATCTGGCCATATCCCTTCCTAATACTTTTCAATCCAGATATATAATTTAAAAAGCAGAAGACCTTAAAATTTTTGATGATGTATTAGCAATACAAATTAGATCACAGAGGAATCCCACAGATAACAGTTAAAAAAAGGTGACCACAAGAAGGCTGATGTCAGCAGCTATGCTGGCTCACTGTAGGCTGTGAAACCCTCAATATGATCTTCATTTAACACACTTAAATTTAAATTAACTTAGAGACTTTTAAACAGCTAACAAACAGTGATTATCATCAATAATTTACATTACAAAACCCTCATGCCCATTTCCTATATACTTGACTGGTTTTTTCATACTCCTTAAGGATTACCACAATTATTTCAAATGAAGCATTTCTTCACTGATTTACAGTTCTTCCTACATAGAATTTTTAAAATGTCTTTATATGGCAGCAAAGCTGAATTTGTAAGATACCAGCAATCTCAGGACACCAACTGATGACATCAGTGAGTGATTAACTAAAAGTTAAGCTGTGAAAAATGTGACACTTCTTGGCACATTAGATATTTTCTAAAGTAACCTTACTATGTTACTGAGTCAGTGTTTCTAAAGAAGTATTGATGTAAAAGACAAAAAAGAGAAACTCAAGTTATGTTTTCTGGTTTTAATCTTCTTTTTCTCCCCACAAAAACTCCACAATACGTCTAAAACATGAACAGTTCACCAACAAAAATTCTCTCATGCACAGACTAACCATATGAATCCATGACAGGTTTGAGGTCCTTGTACTGAGTGATAACACTGGTTGTCTCCTGTATAGTTAGGTCTCTATACTTATACTGGAAAACAAAAGAGAAAGAAATTACTTCAGAAGCTAAATTTTTAGTGTAATTTAATTCAATTTTTTATTTTACTCGAGAGACAGCATTTATGAAAATTTATAACTATACATAGACATTCTTCTCCACTCTTAGTTTGGAGTAAGAATTTATTTGTCCATATTACTTAACTGACCACTGCCTACATAATTTAGTGAACAGGTGTTAGTATGTTTTTAGTCTTAACAAGGGTCTATGCATCAAGTGATTTGGGAAAAGCTACTGCATTTCCTTTCATGTTCTACCATAACCAAGTGTATCTGAGAAATCTTTAAAAAAAAAAAAAAAAAGCATCTCCAAACAAACACAGTGATGTTTTGAATATTCCTGATAAACAGCTATCTAGGATCTGAACCACACAGATACATTTCATAGCACTTTTCAAAGCAACACCATATTTATCAGTCATTATTAGCATTTACATGTATTTTATCAACTAGAAAGCAGACATATCAAGGCACAATATTACCAGTAATAATATTGGTTTTACCCCTTTCCTTTTATGAGGAGCAGGGAGTAATAGCACAGATGACTTAACCACAGATACACTACTACAGAATTCACCAGTTTCAGAACTATAACCCACTGACGGCAAAGAGGCTCCTGGGCAACAGAGAGTTGGTTCACCACAGAGGGCAGCTCTTAAGCCTTGTGGTCATTCCTCCTGATAATTACCATTAAAAAGAAAAGCCAGCAATGTGGTCCCTTGACAATTTTTTTCATCTAATACAATTTTAAAAAATTTCAGTCTTCAGATGTCTTAAGGAACACAGACAGCAACCTTCCACTGAACCGTGGTAAGAAGACAGAGGGCCCAACACAATGAAATGTCTGATATCCAAAGCACACAAATGTTAACAACATCTGAACAAACTAATTCAGACATTATCCAAGAGCAAACTGTGGTGCCACAGATAAAGGCCACCTTGGCTCTGACAAACACTCATGAGTTGTGAAGCTTAGAAGTTAACTTTTCTTCCCGTCACCTCTAGAGATTGACAAGGATGCTCCTCCCGGGCATGACAACTCGAATTTACTGAGCAGAGATGAACCCACCAGGCCACTTCCCACAATGCCACCTCAGCCTACAGAAAGCTCCAGCACCTCGGGTGATGCTGTGACTGATCTTCCTCAAATGACCAAGGACAAAACAGCCACATGGTCTGCCTGCAAAACGCTGGTGTGTGGGACAGAAAGCAACCCCTCCAGCAGGGATTCCTGTGCGTGCAGGGAAGCACCAGCACAGAGGTCAATCAGCCCCTGGATGCTGTTTTGGTGGGAGGGCTGCAGAAAAGCATCTCAGCCTCCTTTGGAAAGTGGGTGCGGGACTGGGAGTGTGCAGCAAGGGCTTGACAGAGAGACAACTTCGTTAACATTTGAGTATATTCCTCCCTCCCTCCCCAACACTTGCCAGAACCAGGAACGGGCATTGCTGGAACATGGAGGAATTTTCACGTACACCAGCCAGATACTGGCAGCACATACCCACACCGCTGCATGTGTCACTACAGGACAAATGAAAGCTGGTCACCAGCTACTCTTAAAAGAAGCGGGGCCTTTTCATAGGAACAAACCTTATGATGCAGGACATAGCTTCAAGAAGATTGGCATAATCACTATTAAAAAGAGAACTGGATTCTGCTAATAGAAGCTCCTAAAAAGCACAAGGATCACACAATGGTTTGGGTTGGAAAAGACCATAAAGGTCATCTCGTTCCAAGCCCAAGGCAGGGAACCTACCACTAGACCAGGTTGCTCAGAGCCCTATCCAGCCTGGCCTTGAACACTGCCAGGGATGGGGCATTCATAACTTCTCTGGGCAACCTGTTGCAGTGTCTTACTGTCCTGACAGTAAAGAAGCAAGCAGAGCCAGGCTTTAATTCCACTTTTGGCACAAGAATCTCAAGTCAGTTGAGTCAAAGGACTGATAAAACAATGCCGGCCTGCTGAGCAGGCACACTGTGAATCTGGTACATGGTGGTTGATCGGGCTGATAAACCACAAATCTGGTTATCTGGGGTGCTTTCAAAAATTAGGCACAACACCTGAGCATTAAGCAAGCATTTTCATATCTCAATTAAAACAAAGAAAAATAATATTCTTGCAAACTGTTTTTACACAGAGTGACGATTACTTAATAGAGGCAGTTGTATGATTCCAGCTACTGCCACAAGCAAAATTAAATGTTAATTTCAGCTGTTAATTTCTGTACTTAGATTGATATCCAAGAAATGTCAAAATCTCTTTGGAAAATATAAGATCCTAGTGATGTCTACAAAGCTAAGTAAGACTGACTAATTTGAATTCTTAATTTCTAGACTTGTTTTTTTCCTCCTCCATTCTCAGATGGCAAATGCATCCCCCTCATTTTACATACCAGGAAATAGATCACAGAAAGATTAATCTTTTCAAGCTCTCACAGCAGGTAAATGCCTGAAGTTAAATTAAATGCCGAGATTCCCCCAGACTAGGGTCAAGCTTTTTTTATCCCATACACTGAACTATTCAATATGGGAAATATCACTAAACTTCCCTCTCTAGAACAGAAAGTGTAACTAGAAAAGAAAGTGTAACTGTTTTTGAAAAATAAATATAATGAAGCAGCATCTTCATTTTTCATCAGCTACAGAAAGTCAGGTGGGGGTATAAAATGAACAAGTGTGGGGAAACAAGGACATTGGACTACCTTAAATTCTATGTCTCTTATGGCATAGCAATAACTAATTTAGCAAAGACAGGTGTATGCAAATACATACATGACCTCATTTACTGACACTGACTTAAGTATTCAACACTCATTTTCAAGCTGATAAAAAAATCTGCTTATGACTCCATGCAGGCGAATGTGCCTTTGGTTTTGATCAGATTCTCAACTATTGTACTGCATTTCAAAACGCTGCAAACACGACTTAATGCTGCCAAAAGAATCCAGAATCCCCCCCAACAAACCCGTAACTCCCCCTAAGTGTCAGCCTTAGGGGTTTTCATTCCAAGCTGCTGGACAAAGCCCAGTTTTCACCTGAAGAGCGGCACGCACGGCTCTGCATGATTCAGTGGTTAATGATTTGCCTTCCAAGAGATTTTCCCGTTTCCTCACACAGGGGCGATAACAAAACCCACCCCACCCCGGTCATTGATGCCGAGCTCGCCCTCCCCCTCCTGAAACCGGCGAGCACAAATGCCGTGTGCCCCCCACGGCGGCTCCGGCCTCGCCGGTGCCTGGCACTGTCCCAGCCCAGCCCCGCAGTTTGGCACGACCATTTTAGGCTCGGATCGCCACTCCTCCCTTCCCGACCCAACTCCCCGGAGCCTCCCGGCGCCGGGGCCCGCTGCCGCCGGCCCGGCCCGGCCGACCGCGCCCGTACCTTAGCGAGCATCTTCTTGAGCTGGCTCTCGGACACCGCCATGGTGCCGCTGCCGGTGCCGCCGGTGCCGCCTGCCCGGCCCTACATAAACACAGGAAGCGGCCCCGCGCCCGCTTCCGGCGGCGGCGCCGCTTCCGCGCGTCACGGGGCGGGCACCGAGCGGCACGGCCACCGCGGGTTAGGAATACCAGGGAGCCTCTGAGAATGGCTTTGCAGCGCACTTTATTGTTCATGGCCTTTCTGGGAGCTCGTCGCCCGTGCGAAAGCGAAGTGCCATTTCCCACCGCGGCCCTTTGTTATTGTTCCAAGGAATATGACACAAACGCAAGATCAGGAGCATTAATCTACAAAACACACCTGTGAGAGCTGGCAGCATTTTAAGATTAAAATTATTACAAAAGCACCAAACTCAATAAACAACAGTTGACTATTTGCATGAAAAGAAATGCTCAACAGATGAGAAACAACACCATGAAAAACAATCTAAAGCCTTAAATTCATATTGTCTTTTTCCAAAGTAAGTGAAAAAAAAGCCCAAACCCCAAAGTGCAGCTTTAAAAAAATATAGCAGCAAAGTTGGTTACCTGCAGCCATCACTAATTTTTCTCCATCATTTACCCCTACAGTGAAAGAAATCTGGGTATTCCATCAAAAAAAGGTATGAATTACTGAAGGTTTTTTCTTTCTATTTTTAACCCTGTTCTGAGGTCAGTATACACTCAGAACTCCCTGCATGTCTGGCTCTTTGTGAGATGTAACAAAGGCACAAAGGATCATATCTTTCGCTCTGCCACAGATCCTACTTTTGCTTAGAAAGCTTCAACAATATTTAACCGGTTCCCCCTCAAAGCGTAAATGTGAAGTGACATTCCTAAGCTGCACACTGCAGGAGTGCAGCCCACGTCTCCTGTGCCTGCCATGTGATGCTGAGGTATCATCAGGAGGAGCACAGTCTTTTACCAGAGCAGTGATTCAAGAGGTTAGAACCCAAAAAGCCCCTTGATCTCTAAAAGATCTGGTTTTTACGTAAAAATCTACATCCTGCTTCTTCATCACATCCTTGGCCTCCCAAGGAGGAGGGTTACAGGTTCTGTTGCCTTCTCCTGAGGCTGATGTAAAGCTCCCTGCCCTCAGTTGGGTTTGGATTGAGATCTGAATGAGCAGGTACTCCTGCACTGTTTAACTGCTGGATTTTATCCTTTATTTGAAGCCCAGCCCCTGCTCCTCCCATTCAGGAAGAGCCCCTCTTCCAGTGCTGCATGTGTGTAGTGAGAACTGCAGATGCTTTAGTGCTCAGAATGTCCTTACAAAATAAAAGCAGGCAAGTCATGACCAGAGTATTTCAGACATCTTTAAGTGTGAACAGAAATCCATACCCAATAGTTCAGGTTTGAAGGACACCGCGAAAATCATGCTCCCCTTAGTAAATGGCAGGAGTCCATTGACATAAGAGCATCTCCAGCCATGAAAGATGGAGCTATGGAACTGCATCCCCAGTGCCCTGAGGAGCTGGAGTGTGACTGTTCCCTAAACAAGCCTCAGATGCAGCATTTAAAAGCCATGAGGAAGGGTTCAAGTGGGCTCTGCACACTGGAGTTTCTGCAGAGCTGGGTAAGCCACTCTCCAGGACTGCCTCCTGAAGAGGTGCAAAGAGCCAAGAATAACCCAAGAATCAGGCTATACCTGGCAACCAAAAGCCACAGGCAAGTGCCACCTGAATTTAGGTAAAACATTCTTGCATGTTACCCGCCTCATTTTGGCTACTGAAAGTGCACTTTTCAAGGAAAAAATTACTGTACGGTGCTGTATTAAATTATTTAAACCTAAACTGAGAAAGCACTTTTGGAAAGTAAAGTAACAAAGCTTCCTGTTTTCTACAGAAATCCCTATATATGAAGCAACCTCTTCTGCCTCGCAAATCTCCGACTTCAGTGAGCAGACACAGAGGCTTCCCTTGTGCTTCCTTACAGTTTCAGCTGCTGCTGAAGGTCATGAATTGAGCCTGCGCTGCTTTGCAGTTTCTCTTGCACCAGTGGGTCTTCCTCCAGTCTGACCATTTCAATCACTCCACTGGTTCCAAGAACACATGGGAGACTTAAGAATACTTCACTGTTTATATTGCAACATCCCTGAAACAACACACAAAGAACACTGTCACACACACACAGTTACTTATTTCTGCTGCAACTCCACAAAAGCATACAACTACACAAAATTACTTGATTATTTTAATTAACAAGGATATTCCAACAGCTGGCACAGTTTGGATAGGTCTAATTCCATTTATTTTAGATACTGGGCAATGGGTTACTTATAGAAACTGTAAAATATTACTGTGCAGATAAAAATTTGTGAACCATGCCACACTTGGGCAATTTTTCCAATAGAGATACATCAGATCTCTATAATGCAAGCAAAGTTTATACCACTAAACACCATTTCTTAGGTAGAACAAGCAGGGACACTTGACAGTACAGTATCATTCATTCTTTTAGGACTGAAAAAAATAAATTAAATAATGCAGCCTAAGAACTGGGGAGTATTTTTTACATATTGATCCCATATAGATTCTGTGAAAGAATTCATCAAACTTATATCCCTGTAATTCAAGTTTACACTGTAGATTGTGTTTATTTCTGGGATCTGTCTGGGAAATTTTACATTCTGTAGTTAGTCTTCAGTTTAAGAGACTTGTCACTCCTCTGTATCTACATTTAGTTCAGGAATGATTAAAAACCTCACTTGAAACATAATGATTTAATTAGGTATGTGCTTGTACTCAATAAAATAAGCAGCCAGCTCAACTTCCCTGTGCAGGGACATGCAAATTGTCCTTCTGAAGGCCCTAAATTGAAGTGACAAGTAACCATTTCTACATGGATTTTCCTGTCATATGGAATGACCTAATACTTTAATGAAGCCTCTTAGGAGAAACTTTAAACAAAGATCAGTCTACAATTTTAAGTTAACTATTGCTTCATAATCTCCTCCTCTTAAGTAAAGTACTAAGGAGTAAAAAAGCAGCTGTTTCAACCTGATCAAATAAAGGACTGGCAGAAAATGCATTTTATACTTCAGAAAAGATAGAAAATTCTTTTGGCCCCTAAAAAAAAAATCTACCTTCAATACTGAGCACTCAGTATATAACCCACATTTAATTTGCCAAATCCAGCTACTCCAGGGGTGCTGGGCAGCAACCTTAAATGTACTTTCTCTCTGGATTTTTATTTTTGGGAGAATAATCCACTTTTAATATTGGTTTCAGATTACAACAGTAAGTGATTTTTTAACATTTTGGACTAGAATGGAGAGCTCTTGGAAGAAAGTAATGGCAGTAGCACTACTTCAGAACACTGAGATGTCTGTGCTGCTAAAGTTAATGGTCATATCCATAATAAATAATATAATTACAGTGCCAACCAAAAAAAACACATTTACCTTTGCCAGAGTGGATACAGAATGAACTTTTCTTTTATCTTTCAGAATGCTGTCAGCCAAATCAGCAACTGAGAGCCCCACAGACCAAGATCTCTGACCTTTTCCCTTCAGAACTTCCATAGCTCTATATGTAAACCATGAAAAGGAGAAAAACATGATGTTTAGATTTTAATTATTCTTATTTTGGTTTTTATGTAAAACCCAGAAGACAGGCTGAAGTGTACCATATAAGGTAAAGTGTACTATAAAAATATGATTCTGTTTTGGAAAACAACACAATGGAATAAAGAATTGCTGAAAAGCATTTCCTTACAATACCTTTTATTTACACTAGTAACAATTCTCTTTTCTGTCAAGAGGTGTAATTGATAATTAAATCAGGTAAATTCATCCAAATTGGTGCTTTGCTTTGAAGCAAATGCTTCCAACACAAGCTCTGAGAAAAGTGAGCCAGAAGGCTTGTCTAGTATTTGTTTTAAATACACAAACAGCTCTGATATTCCAGTGTATATTGTGGTGTCTTCTTACATCACCTCAGGCACAATGTTAGTAAGAATTTCAGGAAAACAGTGGCCTTATACACATCCATAAAAGTGAATGACAATCTGACCTACAATTTCCTATAAACTCAATGTATGAACATTTTAGAGCAACTTTCCTCCACTTCATAAAGAGCTGAAGAACATGCAAACATCAAGTGCCTAAACATGAAGGAAAAAATAAGGTTATAATGGTGTTACCTGTTAGCCACCTTTTCCCTTGAGTTATGAGCAGCCATTGCTTCTGTTTGATTTGCAACTACATTACAGCTGGTCCATGATGGTACTAGATAGAAAAAAACAAAAAAAACCCCCAGCATTTGAGATTGTGGTTTGTCTTGTTTTTTTCGTCCCATGACAAATGTCAAATACTTTTGCTACCACTCCAGGTCTACAGACTTTGGTACCCCAAAACTGTATTACTTAAAACCATTATTATGAAAATTTACCACTCTTCTTATTACTTTTCTCAATTATTCTTTCATTATTCAATTATTTAAGCACTGCCAGGACATTATATGCTCATAGTCATCATAAAGCACCACCTTACCTTTGTCTTCCCCTTGTTCACCAATAACCCAGGCATCTTGTGCCAGCACCTCTGCTTTCAAAAGGTTTGTCAGGATGTACTGAAATCTCTCAGAATCAAGGTTGGCACCTACTCCAATTACTCTGCTTTTGGGAAATGAGCTCAGCTTCCATGACACAAATGTCATTATTTCAACTAAATGTGAAAGAAAAAATATGTTGCCAATGAAGGACCACTCAAAATTCCACACAATTGCAAATTATGAATCATCATTACGAAAAACACTGGGCTTCTTTACTTTAGAAATGGCATAAGCATGTAAGAACATATTGGTAGTTTATTTCAACCTAAAACACCAAGTCAGGTGGGGAAGAAGTGAAAAAATAAGAACAATAATGGTAAGAGAGTAAGAAGGGCTGTCTTCCAATGCATTACAGGATAGAGGCTCACACTTACGTCTTTCCCTTTTAAGTAGTGATTTTGCTTTGTCTTAGTTCACAGTATCATTGACCTGGAAGATTTAAACCTTCCACCAAAATCTAGCTGCAATATTTAATATCAACGCTACACTTTGTATACGAGTGGCCTGTGCGTGTGATCATATGGCACATAACACACATGGATCTATCCTTCCTGCACAGGAGAAGTGTGCACATAAAACTCACAACTGACAAGACAACAGCAACGGATGCTAATGATGTAGACACGGTTGAAACTATGTACAGAAACATACAGAAATACATACCTGTTACACAAAAAAAAGTACACTATTTTCTTTTATCTTGGTAACAGTAAAGAAAAAACCCTCAAAGACAGTGTCCTGCTCAAAGCTGAAAAGGAAAACATCTTTCAGAGTAGCAAGAATTTTTGACTGACTGGGTGTACTTCAGCAGTAATATACTTTTAGAACAGGGCAAAGAAAAAGCCAGGTGAGGGACAGAACATTATGCAAAGTACCAGCATACCTGGATGAGAGGCAACAAGAAGAACAGCATTCTGACTGTAGTGTGATACTGCTGGAATGATTCCTCTGAACAAATCCACATTGCTTTGTATGACATCGAGGTAAGTCTGAGCATTACCCAGAGAATTAACTGTAAGCACCACAACTTTGGAATCAGCTGAAGCAGAAAAATCTGAAAATATGAAGAAAATATATTTTTGAAATTTATGTCATTCTACTGAGTTTTGGATGCAAAACCAAGAGCTGTTCTAAAGGCTGAACTACAACATCCAACTTCATTAGGGATTCTTCACCTCCTGTCCCCCCCATATCCTCCAGTGTGGAATTTGGGGCACTTCCACAGCACCTATAAAACACAGCTCTCCCACAGAACTACTTTCCTGTTTTATAGTTGCCAGTCACAAAAGGCAGACTACAATTTGTCCAAAGTTACAGAGCAGAGACCAGAAAACATCTGGACAGCTTTGACAGATAAACTTTTCCAAGTTTTCTTAGCAAAAAAGAAAAAAGAAACAAACATGAAAAGGCTCCTTAACTTCTATTCCAATTCTTTAAGAAGAGGAAAGACTTTTACTCCTTATATGAGGCTTCTTCTATAATTTTTGATCTTATTCCTCAACCAAGGACATGTAGACAACCACGAAAAGCACTCCAAAATTTATTAACTCAAATAAAAGACAAATTGTATTTATTAGGCCAAAGAAACACACAACCACGCTTGCTGCAGGAATCTGTAAGTCAAAGCTGCCTTGAGCAGGTATCTCTGAATATCTGAGTGCCACACAGGTGATCAGCCTGGACACAGAAACAAGGTGATCTGACTGTTGCATCACTTTCGGAACCAGCTGAAGCCGAAGCAGAGGCCTTATGCACTGACAAATTAAAACCATACTAAGCAGGATATAATTAATACCAGCTTGCCCCAAACCTAGATATAAACACACTAGAATAGCAGGTGACAGTGTATGAGCATTTTGTAGTATTGTAACACTACCAACAGCACAGCCAGCAACAACACAAGCTTCTTATACCACAGCTAAATGTAAACATACAACAGGCAACCACAGAGGCACAAACAGATGATTTGTGGTACAGTTGCACAACCAGGGTTCAGGAAAAAAGGTGTGCTAGCAGTAAAACCTGCAAGATAAGATCAAAGAATGTACAGCAGGCAATGCCAGGTGCAGAACAAGCCACAAAAATGTCTGGGGGAACCAGAACAAGCCTCTGTCCCCAAAATAAGATAAATTAAAAGAGAAGCACAAAAAACCCCCTCATTTCATCTTGCAAAGGGTGTAAGGAACATAGAAACATGACACATAAGCAAGGAAGAATGTTGCTCAATTCATTTCCAGCTTTCCCTGCGGAAAGACTTCTGAGCTGGATGCCCTCAACCTCTGCAACCATCAAAGACCATAACTAATCACTAATTACAGAGACATGGCATTGACTCTGTTGAATTGTATGCTCACAGCTGACTGAGGACAAGGTTATTAAGAATTCATTGTTTGAATATGCAGTGATAGTGATTACGGACTCACCATTGGCCATGTGTACGTTTAATGAACATCAATCTAGGAAAGCAGCACTTTGAAACACATCTTTATTTGTCAGCCTTTTGAGCACTGCTTTCACAGCCTTCACTAATTCCTATGCATATATTTCTCCCCCTCCCTTTCCTCTCTCTTCCCATGACAGTGAAGTTCTAGCTTGGCTTCTGTGTATTTCTGCATGAGTCCAATTTCAGCATTAGCCTCTTACCTGCACGTGCAGACTTTTAAAAAAAGACAGCCTGTGTGCCTCTGTATCTCACCAGGTGTCCTGCTCTCGTTAAAATGAGCACAAGCTCACACAGTACAGCACTCACTCCTGTTCCAGAAACATCTCATACCTTTGCTGATCTCCACATTTGGCACAGCAAAAATCTCCAAATCCATGCTCCCTCCTTTTGCTGCACCTTCAGAAAGATCCAAAAGAACCACCTTGTCTGCAACATCCTGTATGAATAAAAATAATACAGATCAACAATAAACCAAAAGAAAACTTGTTCTTGTGGGAGTGAGGAATAAAAACCAACATTTCTCCCATTTCATATTTGCAGTACTGTGTACAAATCAAACAAAATTACTGGTCAAAATCACAGCCAAATCACAAGAAAAAGGATTTCGTTTAGGAAGTCTAACTGGAAAAAAACACATTACAAAACAAACAAAAAGCTCACAAAACTGTCTGTGGGAAGTTAAAAATGTTGATGTTACTGTTCTGTCTAACATGCAGATGCGATGAGTACAGCCCATCTACAGACTATCCTTTTCCAGGGAACTGGGAGATCCCAGCTGTGAGAGGCTACCACTCAGGCAAGAGTCCTTTAAGGATTTTCAAAGTAAGTGAATTCAGTATTCAACCATTTGAATTAAAAAAGCTGACTGAGAAACCAGAGCAGAAAGCTAACACCTCTGTGTATCCATAAGTGAACTGAAGAGACAAACAACCTAAGCAGTGACAGTTGTTAAAACTGATGAGGTAATCCTTAGTGTGAGATATTAAGAACTAGATTGGAATCCTCTCCATTAATCAGGTCTGTCACTATTTTTAATAATTATGTACCTTTGCTGCAACTGCTAGTACACATGCAATACCAAGATCTCCAGATCCAACAACAGTAATTTTGTTAAAGGATCCTTCATTTTTGCCTCCAATTTTACTCCTTGATTTCATGTCAGTCTCTCCTACAATTAAAAGAAAACCACAAAATTAGGCGCTGGTCCACACTGTATCAGTACAAGTATTGCTGCTTCATAAAGGATCATGGTTGTGCCAGAGTTAAATCAAGTTACATGAACATTTTCAAAACAACAGTCAAGCCTGACCACAGAAAATTCATCACAACTTGCAAGATGTAAATCACAAATGCTCCTCTCTAGATAGGAATGTTTTTTCACTAAGTAGAAATAGATGAGCATGACAATAGCAAGAAGCTGGATACTAATACCACACAAACAGCACTCCCTTTGCTGCTGTTACAGGTGTGAATATATCCCATGGGCATAAAATTTATAAAATATAAACCATGGAGTCTTCTTTGTGACATCAAATAATGACAATAAGTGAATATATTTTATAAGAACGTTAGAAACAAGCCCATGAAAACATCCCCACCTTCAGTAATCTTTGCAATATAGGAGAGAAGTTCTGATTGCCTGGCTGCATCAGAAGATGACAAGGAGTACAAAGGGAGCTCTTCCTCAAACTTTGCAATCATTTCCTTGATTAATCCAATGAGAGTTGATTTAGGCTGAAATACAACAATACAGAAGACAAACCAGCTGAATAGCTATTTCATATAGTGGTATCAGCTGTGAACTGCCAGAGCGGTACAAAATTTAATCAAACTATAAGTACTGACACTCTTAACATTTACACAAACACCTAAGGGAAAGAAAAGCATCACTTTGAGAAGCTACTTTCCAAACAGGAGCATGGATTAAAAGGAATTTAACAAAAAGGAATTCTAAAATTGAAAGTACCAGTGCTACTAATTTTTGAAGTCATCCATGAACATATGGAAGCCTTTGATATAACCACATCCAGTATTATATAAGGGACAAATCCTAGCTAAAGAAAAGATAGTTCACTCTCTCAGATGAGCTCAACTGTCCAGAGTTCTGGCAATTCAGTCCTCCTCCAGGCAAAACACACTGTGAAGTCAGCAGAACCTCCCATGGGAATTTCTGTATCAATCATGTAAAATACAGCCCATTCATTTCAAAAAGCTGGCATTCACTGAATCATTTTTACTGGCCTGGAAGTCATACTTAAGTGAGTAATTTAATACAGTGCATGAAATCATTTAGCAACAGCATTGATTTTTGAATCCCTGTGCTGTTTCAGAGTTCTGCCAAAAGAGACACTCCCAAAAGGTAGACACTTTCATTGAACTTTCCTGAGGGAAACTCAACCGATCTCACTATTCATAGCAACAAAGTATCATGAGGCTTACATTGCTTTGTAAAGAATAAGCCCCTTTTTTTCATTAAAATCACTTCCATCTTCCTTTACAAGCCTCAGACTGCCTGAAAGCTCCACATGATACCATGCAGTATTCCCAAATACTTCCTTCCCCTGTCAGCCACTCCACCTCTTACATGGCTCCAGTTCTGCAGGTAGGGCAAATAAATCCTGCCACGTGCATCAACATGTTTCCCCACTGAAATGCCCATGTTTGCAGTCGGCTTCAGGAAGCAAATGGGGGGAGCAAAGGGATGAGAATCCAGGATCCACAGACGAATAGGTATGTTATAGGAGTTACCTGTTCAACACAAAATAAAAGCCATTACTAACTTCTGCATTGGGAAGAGGCACTAAAGACCAGTTGTGTGGGTGATATGATTCACACTTAGTAACAACAAAGGCAAAAAGCCTGACGGATCACTTTCCAGATTCACACTGGAAAGTATTTATATTACTTAGGCTAATTAATAAAACCAGACTTGTCTGGATCAACTTGAAGTGCTACTGATTGTGCCTTTCTTAATATAAAGCTTTGTTGCTGTCTTGCTTTCCAGGGTCCTCTCTCAGCCAACGTGTCCCCTTTTCCCAGCAAAGAAAGGTTTCATACATATAATTCATACCTATTTTAAGATTTAACACCTATTACAAAAAGGCATCTATAAAGAGCTTTGCATCAGACTTCAAAGGCTTTAGGTTGAAAATAAAAAACTGCCTACAAGTTATTTTTGGACACTGCCTGTACAAGTGTAGGTCTCAGAGAGTTCACACAAGCTTCATTAGCACCAAAGAGTTTGCCTACACGGTCTCGAACTACATCATTTTTTAAATAGTTAATTACTTATTTAATTAACATCAACCTATTTCAGGATCTGTGCACTTGTTTGTGCAGTAGAAGTGGCTTCTGCCAATTCATGCAAAATCCTTTCTAGACCCCTTTGAAGACTGTTAAAGACAGCACCCAACACATTTTATACTTAGATTCATAACTGGTAAGAAAGTTACATTTGATTTATCTTACCATATTTCACTGGAACAGTACCACTAAAATTCAGGAGGTCCTTCTGGGATCCATCCTTGAAGGCTGAAATTAAAAATGCAATTTAAAAAAAATAATAACTCCTTTCAAACCTGGCATAGCAATCCCACCCACAACTACAAATATACAACAGGGATTTTTCTTTAGAAATCAAAAACACTGCTCCTGAAAGAACCAAGACTAGAATGTTACTAAGGTCCCCCCTGCCCTTTTAAATATTTCTTTAATGAAATTTTAACAGAAATTGCATTGGTGCAACTAAACACATCATTAGTCTGAAAACCCCTTGTCCTGGTTCTGATGCCGTAGTAATTTCCAGTCAGGCTGATGGATTCTGGAAGTCACACTCTATAAGCTAAAGCCATCAAAATACTTTCAATATAATAACGACAAATACTTTCAATATAATAATGGCATACGGGAAAAATGGTGTTATAAAGAATTTAAAGCATCAATCTTCTATAATTACTGACAAGTTGAAGTAAGATGAAGTAAATGAGTTGCTAAGGTTTTTATGTGTATGCGCTCCTGGAAGAGCATTCAGGAACAGTACCGTGGCATGAGAAATTTTACTGCAAGTCAACATAAAGACAAGCACACAAGGGAAATGTATTCACATTCTGTTACACACAGTCTGCATTTATGGCAAGTAAGAATCCTCACAAATAGTTTAAAGTAACTGTATCAGTTCTTACTGTATGTGTTCATGGAGAAGGTGAAGTTGGGGTAGGTCTTGCTAACATTCTTCAGCTCTTCTATGGTCAGGTCTCTGAACTTATACTGGGAAGGGGGAGAAAAAAATAAGGAAAAAAGTTTCACTTCAAAGGCTTCTTTCATTACAAGAGATAGGGAAAAAGACACTATAGAAGGCAGAAACACAAGAATGGGAAGGTCATAATTACTTGTATTATAAATAGTTTTGATGTGAAATAAATTATCAAAAAGAACTGATTACAAAAAAGCTTTGAAGCTATTGCAGGTCTGCTGTTGCTGCGTAAGAGATCTGAAATTCTGAACATCACTCCTTATACACCATTTCTTCCCCTTTACAGCTGTGTGAGCAGGGATTTAGGAAAATTTAGTCTCTTCTGCACACAATAATGAAAAAGAATATAAAAATATGAACCTCTTAGAAAAAGAAGTTTATTTTCTTACTGACACAATTAAACTCAGATCCACCTGCACACATTTTAGAAGTGTTTCCTAAGACGTCCCTTTCCACAGACATGTTAAATGTGGAAGTAATTAGCATCTGGGAATTTTTTTTTTTTCATTTTTATGCTGTCCTTGAGCACTGAGAAAATGAATCACTGCTGCTTCACTGAGACTGTCCCCAGCCAGTCCGATACCTGAACTTCCAAGAGATTTGCATCCTCCCACATCCCAAAGTTATAAAGACTACTTTCCATTTCCTAGATTAGGGCCTCTGTTTCTCATTTAGGAAACCTGGTGCTTTTTTTTTGGAATCCTCGCCTAAGCAAACAAAACTGCTGCCTGACAGTGGCTTAAAGAGCTGCTCTGTGCCCTGGAATAATTGTCACAAAACAGTAGCTAAAATCGAATTTCTCTTCAGTCTGTCACCCTGGTAGCAATGCTACAGCTACAGGGATGGCACAGTTATTTTCCACTTTGTGCAGGAAAACACAGAGCTGCTGAAAAGAAACACCTTTTTTCAGCTTCTCCCCATCACAGCATGCTGCAAAGTCATGCAGAAAAAAAAAAAAAATTCCCTAATTATGAATGTCTTCACAACTTACACGTAGGTAATTTTTTGGAAGCGTTGATACATCTGTTTGTGAAACCAGTCATCTTTCCCTAGCTGGCCTCCTTTTATTCGTATTACAAACCGCGGCATTCCTATTAAAGTTTGTCCTCTTCTAAAGATCACGGGATTTACGAGGTGACTCAGATACATATCTTCCTCATTTCGCACTCAAAATTATTTGGCACGCCCAAAATTTAAATGCGCCCACCTCAGTTTCTCACATGGAAATTAAAAAGCTCAGAGGGATGCTACAACAACACGTCTGTGCTCCTAAGGCGCGGAGGCGCTAACGCGGGGAATGCCACAAAAAAAGAAAAAAATCAGTTTTTGAGTGAAGAGTGAGGTTTCAGTCGTGAGGCACAGCGTGAACCACGGGGATAAATTGATGCGTGGTGCAGCTTAAAGCTCGGCTGTAGTAGGACAGCGCGGACACCGGGATGCGAAGGGACGGGACGGGACGGGAGTCCCTCGGCAGCCACCCCCCGGACACCGCCGCCCTTCCCGGCCCCGCGGTCCCGCTCCCGCCCGGCCCCTCCGCCTTTCCTCTCCCTCAGCGCCGCCCGCGCGCCCCCTCCCGACGCGCCCCCTCCCCTCGAGCGCGCGCGCCCGCGCGCGCACCTTGCCCAGCTGCCTCCGGAGCGCCTCCTCCGCCAGCGCCATAGCGGCGCGCGCCGCCTTCCCGGCGGCCCCCGCGCGCGGCAACACCGCCCCTCAGGGAGGCGGGCTGGGCGCAGCCAGGGAGAGGTGGGAAGCGGCGGAGGTTCTCGTTGTCCTCCCGATGGATGTGCGAGCGGGAGGGCACATAAAAACTTCGATGCGTTACCCTGGCAGGCGAACGCAAAGAGGTCGGGGGTGGGTGTTGTTTCCATCCGCCGTGGTGTTGCAAAATGTGGAATGTGTCGAGAGTATCTTAAACTAGGATCGTCTTTGATGTAAGATCATTGTACATTTTGAAGCCTAATCACCAGGAAAGGAGACCTAATCAGAGGAAGAGGCAGCAGCCGGCGTCCAATCAAGGACATCCGTGAATGAACAAGCTTTAAGGATGCAGTAAATCAAGACGTTGTTGTTAGAATCACAGAATACGCTGAGTTGGAAGGGACCCACCAGGATCATGGAGCACATCTCCTGGCCCTGCACAGGACACCCCAAAAGTCACACCATGTGCTTGAGAGCATTGTCCGAACACTTCTTGAACTCAGTCAGGCTTGGTGCTGTGACCACTGCCCTGGGGAGCCTGGTCCACTGCCCAGCCACCCTCTGGGTGAAGAGCCTTTTCCTGATATCCAGCCTGTTATATATATAATCAGTTAATTCACGCTCAGATATGAAATATCATACTGTTAAATTGTGTCTTGGATCCTGGTGGGGGGGGGTGTTCTTGGGCTCAGCCGAATGCGATTCCGGGAATCATGTATCTTTTCGCCAAAGGGACATTTACATCTTAAAACTGCAGACTCGCCCTGAACAGGGTGTAGTCTCTGCCCGCTCAGCTTTTGCATTCGAATGGAGT
>VXAZ01001306.1:0-23049 GCA_013399875.1 Gymnorhina tibicen | reverse complement strand
TGCAAAAAGCAGCAGTTGTGAACAAGGGAGGTTTTGGTGCGATAGAGGCCAAACCTGCGTTCACCCAGTTCCAACCCCGGGTTTGGTACTGTGACTTTTCGATCGTGGCATCGCGTTTCCGATATTTCGGCCATTCAATAAATTTGTTATTTTATATTATCGAATTTGACGATCATATTTATTTTACAGCCTAAAACTTCCCTGACAACTTCATGCAATTTCCTCGAGTCCTGCCACTGGTCACCACAGAAAGAGATCAGTGTCTGCCCCTCTGCTTCCCTTCATGAGGAAGTTGTGACTGCAATGAGGTCTCAGTCTTCTCCAGGCTGAACAAGCCAAGTGACCTCATCCACTTCTCCTATGGCTTTCCCTCCAGACCCTTCACCATCCTTGTGACCATACATAGATATTATAGGGATGCAGGGATTTCTTCCCTCTGTGTAGACAGTATCAAAACTGATTTGCAGCTTTATGGAGTTACAAGTAGGTAAATACAAACCTGACATGAATTTATTTCCCTACATTAATCTCTTATTTTTTTAAACCTCCCTACCACACAGCAGAGAGACCAGAAAACTGCCTTTTGGAAAGTGGGCCATGCAAGTCTGATGGCCAATTCAGTGGAAAACACAGTGGTTTCAGCAAGGTAAATGGTGACAAATGCCAGTTCTATTCCCAGTTCCAGTTCCCCTCTTATAACTAAGCAGACAACTGACAGGTCAGATCAGAACAGACCAAGCGTGATAGTAGCACGTTTTTACAAGGAGTAACATCTTAAGAAAGCTCATACCAATTTTTTCTCCCTCACTGATACAAGGCCTGAAGCAGACAGTAACTAAGGGCACAGGTTGTTGATACACCCATTGCAGAAAATAATAGGTTTAGAACAACCTTCATCAGGCTTCTCCGTCGTACATACTGTTTACTGATGCTGAGTCTGCTGCTGTGCTGAAATTGTTGTGTGTGATGTAATGAAGGTTGTTACAGCTTCAGTGTTCAGTTTTGGAAAGCAGCACAAGATCAGTCCTTCAGGAACTTCATCAGTCCTTCAAACCATAATTTGCCCAGCAAGCATAGTACCTCTTTGGTTAAACTGTTACAGAATGATCAGCATGAACATTTATCTAAACCTTTTAAGAGTTGATTGGAAATAATTCTGTTTCACAAGATACTAGCACAGACTAATGTTTGAGAATAAAACATTCCTTTTAAATTTTTAATCTCAAACATCTAAATTTTTTATTTCTCATTATTTCATGGTAAAAACAACTGGGAAAGTCTGATAGATAATTACAGTTATTAGTAAGTTTGATGTTTGGAAACGTTTTTAAATTCTCTGAGTTCATACATAACCAAAACAATCATAGCAACCAGGACAGTGACCACATCCCCATGGCAGTGACACACTGCTGCTGGTGTAGTGTTTCTATTTAAGGCTTAGAAGTCACCCTTGACTAAGCTTGCACCCCAATTACAGATTCAAATTTCTTAGTACTCACTGTTCAAACTCATTTAAATTCTGAGCTGGGTCTGTGCCCTCTGACTCAAAATCTTCTCTAAACATCATTTGCAATGACTAACTCTGTATTACATCAACAGATTCTAATGCCAACTAATCTCTAGGTAATGAAACATCTTGCTAGCAGGCTAACACACAGCCTTGCTGTGGGTACCCCACGTACCCTCTAGTAGTTCCTCTGCCCCCATCAGTGGGAACACTCTTCCAAACGAAGCCACAGAATTTTGCATATATTCTCCCAAACTGGGATTTATCAAGCAATACATCCAGCTCTTACGTTATTACAACTCCTCACTGCATAAAAGCTCACCCTATGTATTAAAAACCAGCATTTTGCTGTCGCTGTTGCGGCGGAAAGCCACACAAATATCCCAGGACTCACCTTCAGGCAAAAGATTCTTTATTCAAACTCCAGAGAGATTTTATAGACTTTGCTATGTTTATCATTCATGTTACAGTACTATTGGCTACTTAACCACTACAGTAGATTCATTGGCTATCATTTAGCTACAATGCTATTCTTAGCTACCGGTAACAAAGGCATCCTAAACATTCTAAACATTTAGAAAACACCAGCTGCAGCTCTGCTGTTTTGGTTTCTTGCTTCTGTTAACGCTAAGTTTCTCACGGGTACAAACGAATTGTGCTAAGATCAATGTCGGAGCCAGACGGGCTTACTAACCTGCTGTTAATTCCCAAATTTTGCCAGCAGGACAGATCTTCTTCCTGACCAAGATGTTTTCTTTGAGACTTGGTAGAAAAATTAAGATGGTTAATGAAATAGAAAACAGACCGCAATTTTTCAGGTGCTCAGGGAGAGGGCAAAGCAAAATGACAGTCTTGGGGTGACATGGATCTTGTCTTACAGCATATAGCTTTGGAATTTTATTCAGCTCTACACAAGAAGTAAATGACATCATTTCTACAGCCTTAAACTTTAAATACTAGTCTAACTATTCTGTTTGCCTGTGAACATCCTGTATCTATAGGGATGCTAGCTTAGAGCAAAGCCAAGCGAAAGTGTTCTCAATAACATGAAACTACAATCCAGGAAATATTTTAAAGGATTTTCTCCAGTGGAGAAAATCATACAATACTATGAGTTGTCTAAATTAACTTAAGAGTAATGGAATGGAAATTACAAGTTCAACTTGTAAATATTAAGTGCTATGGGAAAAATTTGCACTTCTGAAATATACTCAAGTGACCATCCCAGATACCAAAGACTGGGAAATAAATGCAGACCAACCACAACACAAGTAGCAGGAGCAAGCTTCCTAACAAAACCCAAGCCACCTTCAGCTCTGGAAATATCATGACTAAAAGCATTATTTATCTCAGTGTTCCCCTTTGTTCAGAACAACCAGCAAGTCACCCATGTGTGTGATCTACACTGGGAGCATTTTATATGTCATAACAATCACTTTCAAAGCACCAACCAACCAAGGCTGGATTTAAGCCAGCAGCTATGAGGTACATCAGACCTCACTGCCAACTGTGAAGACAGTGAAGAGACTTCCACAAAATAGTTCCATTTTCTTGCCAGTTTCAGCATCTCACACGGCCTGTAAACAGGGCTTCCCCGAGCCCTGGGCCGCATCATGCACCATGCGCTGCCATCACCATGTTCCCTTTTTACACACAGCTGGCAAACAGAAGCCAGGCTAATAAAGGGTTTGCTGGCTCCCTCCTTTTGGCTGCGGAAGAGGATGGTAACAGCAGCACATCCCTCTGCCTGAACTCTGAACATTCACCTTGCATGATCGGGTGCCTGGCTACACAGCATTTATAGTCACATTTGACACCACTGTAGAGGTCTCAGAAACCCTTCCTGCACATTCTGTAGAAATCAAGAACCAGATGAAGTGGATTGAGTCACACCAGTGCCCCTCCTGTCCAACAGTAACCATAATCAGTGTTGTTCATCAACTGCAGAGCATTAGGTCAATCCACAGGTGCTCTGGTCTCCCATACACAACATTTCTTTGGTCAAATCTTGACATACTGGACGTGTTAAAGGACCACAAGGCATTCATACAATACAAGAGCTGGAAGCAGGTGGCAGGGAGAATTATTGACTTACTGTGATAGGGAGCTGAGGACAGACCCACAACAAACATCACGTGTCCTTAGTAGCATCATTCAAGGAAGCTGCTTACCTCTCCTGAAGAAATCCACAAGAGAGGTTTAATACATGGAGAAGTGCATGAAAGGCACTCAAACAGCCTTTTGTACTCAGTGTGTGCACAAGTATGTGTTCAGTTATTCCCATGCACTACAAAACCTGGAACTCTATGCTCAAGTGTTTTTCAAATCACAATCAAGCCAGCTCCTTCAACCAAAAAAACCTACTGAAGTTCTTGATTCTTTAAATTGTTGATTGCCATCAACTTTCAGACACATAGTATGAGCGATGGCCTCAGATACTTGCCTATTCTCAAAAGCAAGGAATGTTGAGAAAGTTACATTCAGGATACAAAAAAATTCATGGATTTGCCAGTAGAGGGAGAAGGATGTAGGCAAAACCCAAGACTCCCATGAACCAAACAGAGGAACCCTCAAAGCAAATTAAGCACAAGGTGATGTGGAAAAACAAAACTATCGGTTGTGGACAGAGAAGTCAGGACTGAACTGGTGGCATGTTTGATGACTTCAGGAATGTCCTCTGTCCTTAATTTCATTCCACAGAGTATGGTAAGCATGGTACGTCAAAGGCTGTTTTAGATTCCCAGGCTCATGGAAAAATAAATGTTTCCATATGCATTTCCAGGGGTAAGAAGAGGCAATCTATGGCATAAATAAATTGCAGTTTTGTCTTGTGGAACTGAAGGGTTATTTCAAATAAGCTACCATTAAAAGCTGTCCTCAAAGAAGGGAAACCTGTAATTACTTTTTTTTTACCAATCTGAATAAAATAATTTTACTTCCAGAAGTAGCATTCCTGGCTGGGTTAAGATAATGACTCAATGTAAAACCACCCTCCATCTGAACAGAACATCTTTGCTTTGAAATAATGGCTGAGATTGACTGATCACAGCCATTAAGATACATTAAAAATCTCAAGGGAATTCCATACAAGGTAGCTCCAAAGAAGGTAAGATTTCATGCCTTCAAAACAAGGTAACTCGCAGGACACATTAAAGGCAGATTTGCAGTATTTTAAAAGAGTATTTTTTTAAGCACAAGAGTGTGTAAGCATTGCTGTTCCTCGTAAAGGCAGGTGGGCTCACTGATGTGTAGCCATTCATCCATTTGGAAGTGGGTCACAGCACCAGCTGATCAAAACAGTCATTTACCTCCACCATGAAAGCAGAAAACCCTTCCAAAGGAGACAGCCATCAAGACAGTTCAGGCTCCATACATGGAGTAAGGGAGCCCAAGAAGGATGCTGCTTATGAAACTGCAGGATGAACACACTTGGGTATATTATGATTCTAAATACATGTTCCTCCAAGTACACACTATGTCACAGCCTAAACTGCAGGAGACACCAGGAACTTTCAGATATTTTCTGAAGGCTTATGTGACTCCATTAAAATTTTCACACCTCCTTGCTGGCTGCATGAGAACCATTCTTGGAGAACATTCAGACTGACACTGCTGTATGTGAGGGCTCAGAAGAAACAGCAGAAAGTAATTCTGATAAATCTTCCATAAAGTAAACCAATGAGAAATAGCAGTAAAATGTTTAATGCCTGTAATTTATTGTATACATACTCTGCAAAACTTATATGCATTTGGTGTGTGCTAAAGTATACACTTCCTTGACAGCACCAGAGAGCAGTTAAGCTATGTATGAGGTTTTAACCTGATTTGTCACATTGTGTAAAAAGACACTGTGCACACATGATATCCCCAAAGAAAAAAAAAAATCATTGGCTAAAACTAGAAGCACCCTTATTTACACACTAACACTTTAATATTGCATCACACCCACTCACCAAAATAAATAGAAGTACATTCATCACAATTTAACACCAGTCTCTCCATATATTTATTTTCTTTCTGACAGGTTTTGGTCTCCAGAAATATGCTATATCTAGAAATATGCATCAGCTACTAGATTATGTTACAAAATGCAAAAAAAAATAGAAAATTAGTTTTCCTGGACAATATTTTGGGCTTTACACAAAAATAAATCCAGATTTCCATAGAGATCTCATATACTTCTTGAAAGATTTTTATTTTAAAGCACAGCACAGAGTTGCACACTAAGGCTTCCTGTGATATGCAAAACCCTGGCCTCCAAAAGACATCGCTGTAAAGTGAAATACAGCTCAAGTGAAAATACAAGACATTTTCAAAAAGTAGTCATCAATAGAAAGTGCCCTTCATTTGATTTAGCATTAGCAGTAAAGAAGTAGCTACCTTAATTGTGCAATCAAAGCCAGACCTGGAAGGGTTTTATGAAAAGTACATCATTTCACACTCTCAAGTTTAAGGATATAGAATCTGAGATAGCAGAAACCAACCTTTTTATACTCCTACATTCATTATTTTTTGACACAATTTAGTAAAAAAGGCACATTGTCAAACAGTGAATTAAAAATCTAAAGACCAAACCAGAATTTCCTTAAATACAATTAAATCATTAGCTGAACATCCGATCCTGATAAACCAATGTAAGCATTCTTCCAGTTTTTCTTCACCTCAAATTCAGATGCACTTTGGACAAGTACTGAAATACTGTCATTAGACGAATACTATTGATCTGGCAAACAGTAAACAGGTTTTTGGATACAAGGTCAGGAATTAAAAAACAAGTTTAGTTCCTTTCTAGCTGACATACAAATATGCAACAAATATGCAAGCACATTAAAAGCCAAACATTTGTACAAAATAGGAAACCCATCAGCATCCCATGCCAATTATGAGAAAGTACTTCTTGACTGTTACAAATGTGTCCTTGAATAATTTTTCAAAATGGACAAAATTTAAGCAACGATCACTGTGAGAAGAAAATTATACAGTGTCTTAGGGAGGCTAGCAGAGTACATTCCAGTCACCATCTAAATGACAAAGTGCTTTACAGATTAAGAAGTTTAACTGATCTTGCATGGTTAAATAAACAGAAAATGGTGAAATAATCAGGTTTTACTTAATCTGTATTTGTCTGAAATGCAGATTTCTTTCCCAACTGAACCAATTTGAAATTAATATATTTCTTTTGCTTCATAAGAGCCTTTTTTTCTCCCCAGTCAGGCAGGAAGTTGCTCACAGATGATAGAGCTGTCTGGGTTGATGGACCTCGAGTCTTTCTCCAGCTAAAAAGAATTAAAAAGTACAAACCCAGAACTCGATCATGGTCCCAAAGTTCATTGTCCTGAATGGGTAATTCTAGAAACCAGGAAATCTCCAAGAGGAAATTTTAGATGGTCCCAATGCAGCAGAGAATACAACACACTTCTAGACAGTGAGGTTACACTATTGTGCATGGTCTCAATTGCACACACTGAGAAACAGTTTTTGTTAGTTAATAGAGAAAGTTAAAACTACAGAGGAGCAACAATGGTATCTTCACCTGGGCTCCACGTTAGCTAATACTGAGATAGTTTATAGAATCTATGCCAGTAACTTATATCAGTGTTTTGCTGAGGCAGTGAAATGCTACACCATTGACAGAAAATATCTTAAAAAGGCCAATCTGTTTTTTCTTACATTAAGAATCAGATGTTTAAACTTGAGCAGCTTCCAAGACTGTTCCTTACCGATTGCTATCTGAACTGCTTCCTAGAAGCAGCACTGGTAAAAATAGCCCCAACAGGAAAGGATCCTTTGTTGTTTTTCCACAAGGTAATTTTTCCTTTTTCCCCCCCCCAACCAACACCCAAAGCCCTTTCCATATTTTTAAAAGTATTTCTAGCATTAAAACATAATGGCCTGAAGCAGCTGAAGGCAGATGCTACCAATGGAGTCCTGGAGCTTGAGGCAAAGCTGAGTAATGACACTAGTGAGCTTTGAAGGGCCACTTGGGGAAATCCAAGTAGATGTAACACCAGATTTGAGCTTCAGGTCTCAGTGCAACTCCTGTAGACTTACATGAACCCTGTGCTGATTGTAAACAAATTCAGTTACTGAAACAAACAGTCTTTAAGTGCATAGTTAGAAATAATGTGCAAATATGGGCATTAAGGTAAGTAACTGAACTAACTCTCCTGCTATACATATTGTTTTAGGTTTTTGGCTTGCTGAAATCAATCACAAGTATTAACTAGTTAACATGATGTTAATACTGAAAAGCTGCAAATGTATTCTAACAAAACTTAATTCTGATGTTCTTTCTGAACAGTAAAACTAATTAGATAAATGACTGCTTCACATTTTAAATAATTTAACACATCGGATGTTTAATGCAAGAAAAAACACAATTTGTAAAAGCAGCAGAAGCTGTTAAACAAATCTGAAGATTTATAGGGCAGGAAAAGAATTCCCAAGCATATGCTTGAGCCCAAAAGCACAGGTTACATACAAACACTAGAAATTCCTGTTTTCAGGGTGTGTGTTTCTCATACTGAATTAGACTGGCACTGGAATTCCAGACAGCAAAGCCAACATAATCTTTTGGCCATATCCATAACTGCACAGTTTGCAAATGACATGCACTTTCCTGTTTAGAAATAAAGAGGTTCAAATTATTTTATGGGTCCTCAAATCAAAAGATCTGCAGCACTTATTGCCTTAAACACCTGTGGGCTGCAGCTGAATTTACACCCAAGCTGCTGCTGTACAGAAGATGACATTTTAACACTTTGAGGCTCATGTTGGGAGACAGGGCACGATACAGAGCAATCTCTCCAAGTCTCAAGAAATATCAGGGAACAAGAATGCTATTCCTTTCTTTCAAGTGAATGCAAAATTGGTTTACCTGGTACATGGCCCACACAGTTCCAAGTCAGTGCATAGCTAGTCAATATTTCTGCTGGCATCTTGAACTGGTTTAATCAATGGAAACATCTATTAATTTTATTCCATTTAATATGCATTAGTGCATTAATTTCTTCATAAAAAAACAACCCTGGCAAGTATTAAAAATAAATATCTTATTTAGGTCAAACTAAAGCCTTGCTCTTCAGTACTTTAATCCCTTTAAATATTCTTTTGCCCTCTAACAAGCAAATGGAAACTGAAGTAGAATAAGAGATGTATGGAGGCAGAGGGGAGCAGAAACATGAACAAAGTCAACACCGTAAGTCAGTTAACGTGTCCTCAGCTTCTTAGACTGTCTTTTGCGTTTCAATTCTTCTTCTTCCCGTCTTAATTCTTCCAAGTCTTCCTGAACACCGAGTCTCAAGCTGCCAAACGAGATTAAATCCTTTACACTGCTACTCAGGACACTTGAGGTTTTACTTCTACATCCCCAAAAAGCAATGCTAAAAGTACTACAGCTGATTTGAAGAATAATTTCATATCAGATCTTCTTTAATTATAGAATGAATACAGCTTTAAGAAATCAAGATTTTTTAATCATAAGACTAGAATCAAATATTTCAAGGGAAAAGTATTTAAAACTTCTGTTAAAAAATACAGATTGTGTAAAAATATTTAATAAACTTAATACATAAGGTCTTTTTTTGTCCCAAAATGCAGCTACTGAAACACATCCATTGAAAAGGTAAAATTGAATTTAACTCAAGTTTCTTATCTCCACTTCCTTTATGCTGTGTGTGTAGTTAAAAGTGAGTCAGGAATTCAACTCTGCAAAACCTCACTCTAAGATGTCAACAGAGTTTGGTTAAAAGCAGAATCACTTTAAAATTCCAGTTACTTTCCCTAACTCCACTTAACAGACTATAGCTATTCCATGGGCAGCTATTCCTCAGGAGCAAGGAGGAGTAAGGACACTCACTATAACTTCAAAGATGCAAGTTTCTAATGCTCAAAGCACCTTCTGAATAACCATAGAGAAATTTCAGTAGAACAAAAGAATTTGGTAACTCCATGCATGCCAATATTTTAATTTTCTATAAAAAACCCTTATAGCTTTCACAAAACTTGTCCCACCACTCATTAAAAAACAAAAAGAAAATCAATTTATGACAAGAATTGTGCAGGCCCAAAGGCCAAAACCAGTATGAAAATATCTTCATATTTTAAATCAGTGACTACAAAAGTTTGTCAGCATACTTTTTATACTTCTATAGAAATACAGACACACACATGTGTAGAGATAAAACCAAAATTTCCAGACCTCAAACTAGCAGAATGTTGTCATGTTTGGGACAAATTAAAGGATTTTGAATTTCAACTGAAATGTATAATTTAAAAAACATTTTTGGAAATGAATTAGTTTTGGTTTTTATTGGTTCTTAACAAGCAAGGTTTGTGATAGATTAGAACATACATGACTTAGTGTATCCACCACTGGCTGTATGAGTTTCATCTTTACTTAAGCTTTCTTATAAAAAAATTGTAAGGCTTATTTACCTCTGCTATAAAAAGCAGACTGGGTATTTGCTAGCTTAGCCCTATGACTTCAGCAACAAACAAACTTCCCAATTTGTATCCAAGTTTCAATCCATGCATACCTCCTAGCTTCTTCTTTCTGTTGCTCTCTCCAGCTGCTCTCCATATAACGTAAGGCATAATCACTTTCATCTTTGTACCTGAAAATTAAATATCAGTTTTTAGCACATCAAAAAAACGGCTAATGAATTCATATCCCTTCTTAGGAAGAATAATTACTTGTTCTACTGCTTGCTCTGCAGTATCTTAAAATTGTCACTTTTCTTACCTTTTCCGGTCATAGCCAAATATTTCCCGAATATGTTTTGATATTTCTTCTTGAGGTTCCCCTTCATCTTCAATGAAGTCATCCATTTCAGAGTCATATTCATCATCATCATCATCATCTATTTGTCTCTTGTAACTAATAGGTGGTCTTCCAAGACCTAAATGATGGGAGAGAAGAAAATCATTAATAACATGAACTAACAATTTAGCAGTACTTCTCCTTGCTATACCTTAGGCATAGCCATTTTCTGGGCTTCAAGGTGGAAAACTTCTGCCTCAAGTTAACCAGCACTTCTCAGAAATTCAGGAAGAGGAAATACTTCCTCTGAGTTGTGCTAGAGGAGATTACATATCAGTATCAGCAATGGCATCCTGAGGTAACCACTCAACATATCTGTTCTTTGTTCAGGGTTTTCTAGGCACTTATTCACTACACTCCACACTGCTTGCTCCTGATCAGAAATAAATTTTTAGAACTGCTTGTCACTGATAAGATAAATTTGCAAAAATGCTGAAATGTAAAACCTGTGACTGATTTTTCATGTAGCCCTTCAAGCATCTCTTATTTAAGGTGCTACAAAGTTTTACAGACCAACTATCAAGCAATGCTGGAAGCAAATCCTTCAATTCTTTTCCTTCTAACAGCATTCATATACCAATATCCATCACAGGCTGCTTTGTTTCCTTTCATGTGATACTTCACACCACCTGTATGTCAAAAATTATGAACATAGGTAAAAATAAATAAATAAATAAAAAGTTGCTATATATAATTTTGTTTCAATTATTAAACTGTTCTTATCTGAGTTTCACTTTTTTCCAATTCTTTTCCCTACAGGGGGACAGGGCAAGTGAGCAGCTGCATGGCACTTAGTTGCCAGTTGGAGTTAAACCACAACAGTGAAAAAATTCTTTGTTCTATAAATGCATACCTTGTGGATGAAGCACAGGTCTATGCCCTGGAAAAGGTCTCATTCCATTCATCTGTCCATTGCTAGGTCTTGTGACAAGGTTTTTAGAAGAAATGGTTTCTGACACGACAGTACACTTGGGTTTTACAGCTGTGCCCGGGCCGCTGCCTGGTCGCGCAGGTCCTGCGCTTGTGCTGATGCCCGGCCTCCCTGGTCCGGTGCCCAAGCTGCCGCCCGGTCGCTTGGCTCCTGTGCTTGGACTGATTCCTGGCCTTCCTGGTCCTGTTCCCAAGCTGCTGCCCGGTCGCCCTGGTCCTATGTTTGTGCTGCTGCCCGGCCTTCCCGGTCCAGTGCCCAAGCTGCCACCCGGTCGCTTCAGTCCCACGCCTGAGCTGCTGCCCGGTCGCCCAGGTCCTGTGCTTGAGCTGCCCATCAGCCTTCCCGGTCCCGCACCAGAGCCGCCCCCCGGTCGCCCAGGTCCTGTGCTTGAGCTGCTGCCTGGCCTCCCAGGTCCTGTGGCTGAGCTGCTGCCCAGTCGTCCAGGTCCTGAGCTTAAACCACTTCCCGGCCTTCCAGGTCCCACACCAGAATTGCTGCTTGATCGCCCCGGTCCTGCACTTGAACCGCCCCCGGGATGTCCGGGTCCTCCTTTTCCTAAGCTGCTGCCTGATCGCTTTGCATTGGAGTTGATTCCATGTTGAAGGGCTGCAGGTTTTCCTGGTTTTGCATGGGCAGGCTTTTTCAGGCTGGATTCTTTAGCAGATGTCAGCCTCTGAGCCCCATTGGCCATGGGTTTTGAGGGTGGCACGTGAGAGCTTGAGCCAGACTTTCTAATACCATTGACAGGTAATTTACTATGACTGCTACCAGCAGAGCTTTTTAAGGAACCATTTTGTGAGGTTTTTTCCATTTGATCAAGTCTGGAAGAAGACGATGACCGTGGGTGTTTTTCAGTCAATGCTGGTGCTTTGGATTTCTTATCAATACCACCCATAGAAAGCGACAGACTGCTTTTAGATGTGGAATGTTTATCTACTGAGCTTTTATTAAGTTTTGCACTTACAGATGCTTTCTGAGAAGACAGTTTTTTTGAAGAACTGGATATCCCCGTAGGCTTAATCTCCTTCTCACTTTTCTTAGGCATTTCTACTTTTTTGTGTTTGCGTCCCAAAAACTCCCTCTCTCTCAATTCTTCTGCTGTTCTGGGTCTGTCTTCCACCTTTTTGACTGGTTTTATTTCCACTGGTTCATACTGTTTCTTTTCAGCAAGCCTCAAGAGCTCTGCAAAGTTCAGAGGTGCTGGTGCACTTTTGGGAGGTGCCTTTGGTTTCACTGCAGCTTTGGATGGTTTCTCTTCATATTCTTCTTGCTCATGCTCAGATTCTGTCTGACTGTATTCAAGTTGCTCAGCTTCATCTTCTGTTGCATACTCAGCCTCTGGGGCCTGAGCAACATTCTCACAAGTCCTCCTCTTTTTAGGCTTCTCTTCAACAGGAATGCCATTATAACCATAAAAATTATCCTTTGTTCGTGAGGCCATGGCTCTTGCCTTTCTGTCATGTTTCAGTTCTATGCGCCTCGCCAAGAGCTGCTCTTTCTTCCTTCTTTCTTCCAGTGCTGCAAGAAAACCAGGAGAAAGTGATGCAAAAGCACTACTTTTTATTTCAATATTTTCCAAACTAACAAAACAACTTAGGACGCTAACTTAAAGATAGCTGGCTAACAGCTATCCAAAATAGTCCAGAAAGCGACCACAGGTCTGCCAGCAGGGCAGGCTAAACCACCTGTATCAGCTGCTCCAACAAAGGCAAGTAATTAAGTCAAATGCTGCTGTAACAACACCCACTAAGGCTTTTTGAGGGAAGCAGCTTTCTAGGATGCTATGAAAAATATGGAGAATCACTGTATAAGAAGGTACAGAAGTTATGGTATCTCTGGGTAGTGGAGAGTTCTGAGACTGAGCAAGAGAATATTGAGACTGTACAGAACTTACTATCAAATGTTGAAGGGAAGTTGAGAAAGGGGAAGGAATAAGAGTACTGGGAGATAAGAATTTGAAAATAGTCTAAGTGTGTGTGTAGAGGGATATAGGGGAGACAGCAGCGGCTGAACACAGATAAGCAAGCAGCTGGTCTTTACACATGTTTGATAGAGCCCTGTGCCCTATCTCCACAGTCTGTCCTACATCCTTACTGTTCTGGCTTAGCTGTTTTCTGCATAAGTATGCTCTCTATCTTGTGTCTGTGATCTGCTGACAAGAGTCAGACTGAACTAGCTGGTGAATGAGACATCTAAATGCCAAATACTGGACAGATGAAGGACTGGGGGCTAAATACCAGAAAGATTCAGAAAAAGTAAAAATTCCTAGAAAATTGATTGGGCTTCTCATACTTTGGGTGCCTATAAAGGTACCATGACTTGTGTTACTCTATTGTCAAGGACTGTGACAGCACAAGAGTGTGCCAGCGTGCCCCATGTGGAATTCATGCTTAGTCTTGCTTCTGGCTGGACCTGGCAGTAGGGATAAGGAACAGACTCATGACTGGCCCAGAAGAGGAGGAATAACTTGGGCCATCCAGTCCATCAGATTTGGTTACCTTTAACAAAACATTAACACCAGAAGCAATGCAGTATTAGTTTATTCTATAGATTACTTAAAGGAAATAAGAGTCAAAAAATTGTGGCTCAGAGACTCTTTGAAATTCAGACTGTATTGATACACTAGATTAAGACACAACAACAGCAACTCTTCCCATTTTTCACACAGATGAAGCTTTTCAAAGTTAAGCTAACGAAAGTTCAGATAGTTTTTTGCTCTTCACCTTACCTGCTTCTCAATCTCCAACCATAAATGCTAATGTAGCTGATTAATGATTAGCTCCTTAGGAAAGCAAGTAAACATCCCCAGTCCTTACTTAGTTCTGGCTTTCCCTCAGTATCAGTTCTGTGCATAAATTCCAGAAACAAATGTGCAGCTGTATTTGCAAGAACTTTGAATAAGGTGACAAATACCAAAAAATCCATGAAAGTCTCCCTTAGGAAATATTTTGTACTTTTACCTTTTTTTCTCTTTTCTTCTTCTTGCCGTCTGAGAAATGCTTGCACTGCTGCAGACTCTACACCCTTGACTTTGGGAACTTTTTTGGGAGGACCAACGGCCAAACTGTACCTTTTCTGCAAAGAACAATGAAATACGTCAGAAGAATCAAGAAATTAAGTGTTTAAAACTGAGGAGTTGCACAACAGTCCTGTACTTGACTTAAGCACAGGGATGGTACAGAGTAAACAATGAATTCCCACTGAAGCTGAGGGTTGTGCCGAATATATTTGACTCACAGTTGTACTTTCAGGCTGACTAAGGAGCAATCAGTCCCACATCCTTGGGAGAAACTTGCAAGCCAGAAAGCATCTGGTCCAAGGGAGTAGAGGTGTGTTGAAAAATATTTTAAAAGATGGTTTCATAACCATCAAAAGAGCAAGATAACCAAAGACCAGAACAAGATATCAGCACTAAGATAAGGACATCTATCTTGTCATACCACCGGCCAGCAGCCAACTACTTCACCCTATAAAAATTGCCATGAGGATGGGCCTGATTTGAGCTCTGCCTGAGTTGCAGCTTAACTGGATGCCAGGTGACCCCCTTGAGCAGGGATGCCTCTCAGGGTTAGAAATTCCTTACCTGAAACTAAGAGATCCTTCCTTATCCAAGGTGGAAGGATTCCTTACTCATGACAGATCCTCAGTAGGCGACAGAGGATGTTGCATTAGTATTATGAAACATTACTAATACATCCACTCCGTATTATTACAAACACAGTATGGATAATTCCATTAGACATATACTATTGAACAAGCCTGAGACTGAGAATGGATCCAGCCACTCCTAGGCTCCAAATAGAGTTTAGAAAGCAAGGAGTCCACTCAGAACCTTGTGCCTCAACAGGACTGTGCTCTTTGCATTGCCAGTCTCTGAGAATAATTTTCAATGAACTCATAAATGAATGAATTTGAACTCAACCTTCTTTTTTGTATGTTTCTTCCATTAATTAATTAATAAGATGAACCTTGCATTAAACTTCTTAAATCTCATCAAACTATTGTTAAACTTAGTTAAATTCCAGTGAATTGTCAAATCATTTTATCTCAAAATACATTGCTGCCTGTCTTTTGAGCAAGGTACATTCCACTCATCCACAACAGGGGCTCACTCAGCTTTTGGAAGGAATGAACAGGAAATCAGAAGCCAGGTAGGGAAACAAAATGAGTTAAATGCACTGGACTAATAAGGAATGCAATGGCTGCATTAGTAATGGAATAAAAGTATATCAGTTCAGCCTCCTCTTAGACCAAGAGGAACCAAAAGCAAACTACAGCCCAAGCTGCCAGAGTAAATCCAATTCCAGACTACAGGTTTACAGCTCAATTTTCAGCTTGCTTGTGGACACTCATTTCAGTTTCAGGTTACCTAATTCAGTGAAAATAAATAAACTCAAAAAACTGAATTACTCCAAAAGTTGGAATGGACTTCACCAGCATAATTAATAGGTTGATGTAAAACCAACAATACTGATTTAAGTTCCTGCTGGCAGTGATCTTAAACACAATACTGTTGTACATCAAGGAGTTAGTGATCCACACACACCAGGTACAGGCCTGCACTCTGCTTTATCACCTGAGATCAGTGTGACCTCAGCACTAACTGTGACAGAATACACAGCCCCCACCTGGCACCTGGCAATTACAGCACTTGCACATAGTGTAATTTGCCAGGAGAAGAGAAGGCTCCAGGGAGATCCTGTTGCAGTCTTTCAGTACTGAAAGGGAGCTTATAAGAAAGATGGGGACACTTTTTAGCAGAGCCAGTAGCAATAGGACAGGGGGTATTTGGTTTTAAACTAAAAGAGGGTAGACTCTGACTAGAAGTTGTTTGATGGGAGTGGTGAAACACTGGCACAGATTGCCAAGAGAGGCTGTAGACTCCCCATCCCTGGAAACATTCAAGGTCAGGTTGGACAGGGCTCTGGGTGACCTGATCTGCTTAAAGCTGTCCCTGCTCATTACAGGGGAGTTGGACTAGATCACCTTTAATGGTTCCTATTCTGTGATTCTGTATCTCATTATATCCTGAGGTGAAGCTGCATGTTTTCACATAACATCCTTTTCCTTGGCAGAGGAAGTGATAAATTGAGCTATTAACTTCCCAGGACATACTGTGAAAGCTCTAAAGACTACAACACTGCTCATCAGCAACACAGACAGGATTTGCATGGCCTGAGGTCTGTCCAGTGCTGTTCAGCCTGGGGTTCCAGCAACTGAACAGATGTAAAGTTACCTATGCTACCCCTCCTTTTCTGCTTCTCTTATATCCTATAAATGTTACTTAAATCAATGTAAAGTGCCCAAGTGCCTCTTGCTGGGTTCTATAACAACCACTTGCACTAATGTGCTACACATGTTCAGACACTGCCTTTCACAAATGTACCAGATTGTGCCTCAAATGGGAAAAAGAGAGAAACTTTTTTGAACTTCTTCCCACAAACAAAATACAGAAGAAAAAACAAAGCAATGAGAAAGAGACAGTTGCAAAGATAAATACAATAGAAGGCAGTTAAACCCAGAAGCAGATGGAAAGCAGAATACATTTAGGAACAAAAGAAACCCAAACCCAAGGTTTTAGAGGGTGGGGTTTTACTTTATTTCAAAAGTAAGACAACAGATTAAAATCTAAACCAAGATCTCCCACATGAGACATTAAGATTCTCACCAAATGAAAGAGATGTGAAAACCAGATCCAAATTAAAAAAAGTATCGCTAAAGAGCCATACAAGTCAGCACTTCTATAAATATCTTCCTATCCTCATAAAGCCTTATGAAATTTAACTAAAATAAAGTATCTTGTAAGGAAACCTACATCCAAATGTTATAGAAGCAATAATCAGGCAGGCTGGCAGCATAACTCCCTATAAATGTCCATGTCACACAATGGAATCCTTCGTTCTCATTTCTGATTAACTGATCAGTAGCACATGAATAGATCCTTGGATTACTTTAATTACTAACATGCAAACCCATAGATTAGCTTGAATATACATGCACTAAGAAGCAAGGTTTGGAGGCTCATTTCCAAACTGTATCCAAAACTGGCTCCAAAAAGGGCAGCTACAACACCACCCACTTGTAGTCTCCTTGAGCAGTTTCTCCAATGACCAGAGCAGAATTACAAAGGTGCACTATCCACATACATTGCACATTAAAACCTGCCATGTCACCTCATCACATTAAAGACCTACTACAGCCAAGCTCATTTACTGAGCTTCACCTCTCTGCAAGGAAGTTGACCACAATCTGAGAACCAATTTTCTTGTTTGCACCAAAAGTGTTCCAAGACATGACTGCTCAGGAAACCTGAACTGTGACACAGCATTGCCTCTCAGCTTTTGCTCAAATGTGGCCCATAGCTCTGTGTCCCAAAGAAATCTGGCTTACTCCATGTGAACTGGAACAGAGAGAGAGGCAAAGCAATCCACACATCAACAGACAAAATCCTGCCAGAAACAGGTTGAAGCTAATTAGTACCTTAGAAATTATTTGCAGTACTTTGTAGTATACTCATCTTAGTATAATGATGTCTATGTAAATTATCTTACAAAGTTAAACACATCATGTTTTGCCATTGGTAACCCAATTTAGCAAAGTTTCATTTAATTATTCCATTTCAATCGTATGCTCAGTTTTGAAAATTCTGTTTTAAAAACTGTGCAGGACTCAAGCATCTTTTCCAGCCTAAATGATTTTGTGCCTAAGGAGCACCTTTGAAAACTGCTAAACAGCAGGGACAAATGTGGATTGATCTATTCTGTTAGGAAACCTTATAAAGAATTAAAGTGATGGGGAAGCAGTTTTCAGGCTTTGTTTTGCTGCACTGTGACCAACAGTCCTATCCAGGAGCAGGTTTCTAAAGCAGCTTGACAGACAAGCTCTTTTCTGACTGGCCCTAACATGACAAATCACACAAAATTTAAATTAAGTCTTCCTATCGGTAGCATTTCTTAATGTGACTAACAGCTGAAAACACAGCAAAACAATTCATAAATGGTTACCCATTTTCTGTACTATTGCTGATACAAGTTTTGTTCACCTTCATTTAGTAATAGCATAAAATCACCTGCTGAAGTGTAGCCTTTTTAAAAGCACTGAACCATACACATGTTCCACAAATACCAATAAAGTGTTTTATACACAGTGCAAATGAATATGCATCAGATTGCAGGTAAACCAGGCAAAATAAGCCAGCACATGTCACTATACCATCTGAACAGCAGCTGCACTCTTCCAGCTTTTAGTAACTATTGCTAAGTTGGTTAAATCAACAGAGGAATACAAATGTTTAACCTTTAGGAAAGAGCAGGTCAAGCTGTTCCCAGAACACGGCACTATTCAAGCTGTAAACTGACTGTTTGCTCTCAAGTCACTGACTTCCTTCAAAATGTGGCACATGATCTTGACAGAGTTGTAGCTGCTTTGATGTCAGCATTCAAGTACCAAGTCTTGGACTGTAAAATAGGATTTATAAAATAATTGTAAACTTTTCGGCACTCAAATGAAGTCCTAAGTGGCCTAGACCAAATGCCAGCCCCAGACAGAAGTAACAGTAGTAGTATTGCCTTTAACAATGGTCAGCATTTACACAGGTGGCAATGCAAGATCAATGCAAGTGATCAATTCTGCCAAGGCTGATTCTCAAGTAGAGCACCTGTGCAGCTCTTACTGCAATGGGCTCGCACATGCAATGCAAAGACAATTCCACCTGTGTTATCCACTACAGGCAACTTGCAGAGGCTCTCACAAGCTGGGGATTCTTTTATTTGCTTGTTTTTCACTAGCAAGTTGTGACCCCCGTATGTTGTTACAACACTTTCCCTATTCTTCCTTATAATTTGCCAAGACATGTAACCTTCTCCAATGGGAAGTCCCTGTTTCCCCCTAGATATTCCTCAGGGAACATCAGGAATGGTTCATCCACCACATACACCCTTGTTTGTGTCACTCCTCTTGCAATGCCAGTTCCTCAGAAGGCAGCTTTCTACATTTTAAGTGGCCATTTGTGTTCACTGCCCAGGGGCCTCTGCTGTTCCATCCTGAGCTGGTATTTCCAAAGCTTCTGCTACAGACTCACCAGAGTTCCCAGCAGCTGACTCTGCAGTGAGACTGTCTTAGAATACGCACAGGACGATTTCTCAACTGCTGCTTTCAATATCTGGTTGTGATAAAGTAAATAGCAACAAGCATGTTTAAATTTGCTTCCCTTCAGGTTCTAACAACCCCTACCAAGAGAAAGTTAGAATACTTTTATTGGTAAAGCCTATCAGCTCACACCATTCTCCTCTCCCAAAACCAACTCAACAGGTTCATACATTTTATTCCTAAAAAAAGCAACAATTACTTTCTTCCAATTTTGCAGCTGCTGCCACAACACTCAAGCAGAGCCATTAGCTGTAAAAAAAGCAGAGACTTCTTCTATTAAATGTTGCTTCACACTGGAAAAAAACCTGAACAGATACTTTATGCTTTCCTTTCTGTAGTGATATTGTGGTCCCCATTTTCATTTGCTTTTGCAAAAAAAAAAAAAAAAAAAAAAAAAAAAAAAGAGAGAGAGAGACCAGGAATAGGAAAAGCTGAAAATTCTACTAGTCAGCATTTAAACCTCAACAGTCTGGAACTTTACTATCAGGTCAGTCAAGCTGAGAGAAAAAGCCCTCCTCGCCCCTGCCAACATTTCACATCGTGTATCTTGCAGTTCCTCCTGTGGAGGCTGATGTAATCCAAGGCATTTTAGGCAAGTTTTAAGCACACAATAAATGCACACACATCAGTCGATGGGAGTCTGGTCCTACAGCAGCAATCTGCACTTCACAGCCATTCCCATTATTTCACATGCAGGGCTCCTCTTGCCTGTGGGCAAACGCTCGATAATCTGCAGATTAGAATTCGATGGGCAGGCTCTGTAACCCAAGGTCCTCTGAACAAACTCTGAGATTCTGTGAGTGTTTCACTTCACAAATACTTAATTCCTCGTGGCTTACTTGTATCTGTCAGCTTCAGTGGAGGCTGCTTTGTACCAGTCTAACCTAAAGTGAGACCTCAGCAAGTGCTGACGTGGATGACAAGCTCTTTCAGTTTTGCATCACCTCTTTGTGGTTAAGTTGTACCAGATTTCTGTAAATTCTGTACGCCAAAGTTTCGCCCTCAGTTAAAAGGAATTGGGAGCAATATGAGATGTTTATATTGTCATTAATAATGTATTACAAATTAAGGTGAAATAAAAGAATGACTTGGTTCCAGCTGTCCTTGGGGTTTTGGGTTTTTTTTAAGATGCAATAAAATTTCATATTTTAAAGAATAGCTACAATAAAAATATCTGAAAGTGCTACCCCATGTCATGTGAAACACGTGGCATAACAGAGTATACCAATTTCACCAGAAAGAGTGACACAATGGATTTAAACCTTTCTAAAGTCAACATTAAATCTCATAACTATTATCACGTCTAGTCAAAGCAAGACCACAGTGAAAACCTAATGAACTGCTAATATGAGCACAGGTAACAAGATACAACAGTGAAACCTCTATGGAATATTAGATGATAAAGCCTGGGGCTCTACTCAGCAACTGCTATGAAGATGATTAGCAGCACATCATTAATAGCTTAGACAGTAGTTCATATATGTACTGTTTTATTTAGAAACAAAACCTGATGCAACTAACAGGGCACCAAAAGGCTGACTTCAGCAATGTTCCTTTTGAATCTGGATTTCCATAGGGAGATGAACAAGCAGATTCGTTTTTACAGGGACATGATGTAATATCTGCTTTATCCAGGCCCCTCTTTTACAATACAAGGCCACATTATTTCTTAGCGTTTATAACTGATATAGTTTCCACTTTGAACTAAACACTACCTGTATAGTGTGTATGTATATTTATACACATTTTGAATATACACTACTTGTTCATGTCACTATTTTTCATTACAAAGGGCATGGAGTATTTAGTTTAATGCACTGTAAAGTTTAAAACAAACTTCTCAGAAAGAAATTCAGGGGATATGCTCATTAATGCAGGAACTAACATTTCTAAAAACCTGGTAATTTTACGTACCAGTAAATTGTGTAATTAGTCTATATGGTGTTTTTAATGAAAGTATTTTAAATTAATTATATTCTTCTTATATAAACACATTTAATGTATTAGCTTTAACGTAGTGGAATTGTTTAGATGTCCAGGGATTGTAAAATCTCCATGGGCTCTCTTTTAAAGCCCAGCAGCTGCAAATAACCTCAAGCAGTGCCAAGTGCACCTCTGCTTTTGCTCAGAGACTGGGGCCAACTTTAGAGTTAAATGCTGCACCACTAATGTGCTAAACCAAACTGCTTCAGCTATGGATTCAACAGCACTCTCACTCCATGAGTTAATCAGGAATTAGCAAACCCTAATGCTGCCTTTTCTAAAAAGACTGGCTAAACCCTCATCCATTGCACAACAAGTAGGATCCCCTCCCCCCACCATCACATCTGCAGTGGAGAACACGGCATCATCATGGCTTCAAACTACCTGTGACAAAAAAGTAGTGGCACACGCAGTAAAGCTGCATGGCAAAACTCAGAATATAAAGAGAAGCTTTAAACATCTGAAATAAGAATTACAATAGCCCAGTGACAACTTAGTGAAACAGCTTAAGACTGATAAAATGGGCATTTAAATATCCTAAAGTATTTCTGTATTTGTTGTTGTATTATTTATGTTACACACCAGATTCCTATGTAGAGTCAGAGACGGATTAAATGTGCTTAAATATTAAAAAGTATATTTTAGAAGATTTTTAAACCCACAGTGGAATCTGATTAATTTCACATCTGCCTTATGGTTGGTACATATTATCAACTGGTCATGCTATTAGTGAACATTACCAAAGTTTTACTAATGATACAGAGACACTGACATACTCACTAGGTCTGACACCAGCAAAATGAAGACACTGTACAATTGAAAGTATGTTTTTTTCTGGTTTTCCCACAGTTTTTGCTAAAAACAACTACACCTCATTTACACTGGGTTTAAGCAAACTAATCATAGAAGCAGACCTCTGGCACTCTGTTGAAGAACAAACAGAAAAAGTGTCTCCCTAGCTAGTGGCTACCAAAGAGAAAATATTTTTTATCCAAATAAGCACGCATTATTTATAATTTGGGTCCTCCCAGATGAATGAAACCCAGGATATTAATGTATGGAAAGGCCACGTGCCCTTCCTATTGCCAGGCTTCACCCAGGCAAGTCAGTGGGTTACTTCATACGGAACCCACATGTTACTGATAGCTTGAACTAAATCAGCAATTGCTGAAGTACAGACTTCAGAACAATATTAGCAACATAGCAAATGCCTTCCACCAATCCGCCCCACAGCGCTGTTACACCTTATTCCTTCGCGGTGCACACAGAGACCTCAGACAACGCAGCCCATTCACCCAAAACTTGTCACTTTGTCTCCGACCCGCACTTGAGACGTGGCAGACTTGTGTTTTCAGAGCAAACAAAAGGACTTAGCCGACTTTAGCCACTGCCTTCCCCCGCACCACGGCTCTGCTCCCGGGATCTGGGCACTTCCAGGCCGGGAGGCGCAAGCCGCGCCTGCCCGCTCCCAGCCCGGGGGTGCCGGCACCTGTTGACAGAAGGGCCCCGCTCGCCCCCTCCCCGCACACAGACGCTTCTCCAGCCCCCAGGAGCGAGCAGCCCCGGCCGGCGAGGCGAAAGGCCCGGCCGAGCCCGGCCGCTGCCCGGGCGGGGGCCGAGGCAGAGGCGGGCAGGGCTCCCGTGGCCGCGGGGCCCTCC